>OY811980.1:4612003-4922003 GCA_963681505.1 Eunapius fragilis | reverse complement strand
GATTACAGTCCACTATGGCAATGAAGAAATGAGAAATCCTGCACTGCTGTTATTAGAAGCTATGAATGTTTGCATTGTGAAACTGTAGTTCCATTCTTATTGCCTTCTTGTGAACACACTTATTTTATACAGTTTTATGGTTATGGACTAAGTTGTTATTGATATTTTAAAGGCATATGCACTGACTAGTTACAATGTCATAGAGACATGCAGCATTTTTGAGCTAGGTTAGCCTTCTAAAGCACAGGCAGATTTTTTTCAGGCACCCTCAGGGATTTTGTTGTTTTGGCAGTGTCATATCAGAACAGCCTTAGGGGTTGTGGCACATGCCAACTAACAACAGTACCACTAAGAATTAACTACACTCCAACCATATCTGGTGTTGGCAGGATGGCAATGTAGCTAAATTTATAGTAGTTATGGGGGGTGGGGCACACAACTGTGTTACTATTGAACTTGACTTTAACCATGGACAGTGAATGGTTTCCCTAGTCCCTATACCATATATTGCCATGCAACCTATGCATCAGAGGCTGTTCTATACATGTCCCTGAGTAGGGGGAAATATTCACTGTCCATTGCTGGAGTCAGGTAATAGCAATTTTAAGTCAGTTGTCCTCTTCCCCCTACCCTGCTGCATATTGCCTTGCTAGCTAAACATCACAGACTATGGGGAAATATTCACTGTCTATTGCTGGAGGAATAGAAATAATGTTGTAGCATGGCAATGTGCATATGTTACAGGGGTGGGGGGAGGGGGGAGGGGGTGTACATGTCAACTGGCTTTTGTGTAATCATTCACATGGATAGAACCGTATACCCCCTCCTCCCCCCTGCCGCCCCACATCCCTCCCCCCTGCCGCCCCACATCCCTCCCCACCATTAGTTAACCATGACCAAAGCATTAATATTATGCTCCCCTCCGTTTTGCCCTCCCCCCCCCCCCCTCCCGCCCCCCCTCACAAAAAATATCTGTATCCACACCTGCTCTGAAGTTTAGGTAGCACAGGTCACATGGTAGTGGGGGCGGGGGGGGGGGGGGGGGGGGGGGGGGGCATGCCAACTGACTCTTGTGCACTTCATCATCATCACTGCCATCCCACACTCTTGAGTGGGGAGGGGGTGAGGATAAAGGGGCAGGTCTCGGGACTACCTTCTAGCCCTAGTTAATCTCCAGGAGATAATTGGCCTGGGGAGTGGAATTAACTTCCATGCCACACCTCTCACTATATAACACTCCACTATATGGCGGATCCAGAAACTATTTTGCGGGGGTGGGGGGGGGGGGGGGGGCAAGGGGAGGGGCGAAGAATACTCTTGCTTTGGGCGTGGCTAACTAGTTGAACACGTAAAAGTGGAGGACGAAGCTCCATGCAACCGCTATTTACGGTTATTGCGGCACATGTTCGTTGCGTTTGCTCATTGTTTGTATCATCAACGTGACTACGTCACCGCTCCTTTAGCTATGTAACAGTATATTCCTCTGGCAAAGAGTGATACGTTATATCAAGGACACTTAATTATTACATGGACTGGAAACCACCGCGTAACGTAATACAATAAATTGTCGCAATCCTCGTTGCGCCTCGTTCCCAACCTTTTCAGACAAAAAAAGGCTTTTGTGAAGTTGTCTTAGCTTTGGAGTGGCTTACAGTTACAGAAAGCTGTTCTTTTGTTGAGGTAAACCCGTTATAAGTCTTAAGGATTACGTTAACATACGGGTCTTAGCTTCTACGTGCATGTTTGCCTCGCTACGCTACTTTGGTTAGGCCCTGGACACACCGATGAGTAGACATTTGTTATGAAAGGTGTTTCCAGCGCTTAATGGTATGATACAAGTCCTATGTTAGTTTGTATTGAAAAGGATGTTTCTTAAAGGAAGGGCAAACGATTTTAATCGAACGATGCGCATGTTTTGTTGTCAGGCCACTGCAAATATGGTAATAGTTATGGCCTTATTTAACGTTTCACAGTATACCAGGATGGTTTCTCTAAGTCCAGATTATATTTACATGATGAACGAACCTATATTTATTTCTATACATTGCCTTGAACTGATGTTTATTAATTATTGGTTCATTGCTTATTTTGAATTAGCGATGCCAAAAATGCAGAAAGGGAAGCGAAGAATGGTTTATACATAACAAAAACCAACGTCACAGCACCCCAGTCAAGTCCCAGTCTTCTGATGCACTATAACAATCACATCGTCGTGTACATGTACTAACTCATTAATAATTCATGAGCAACGAGGATAGCGACATGAATTCATTGTGGTTTCCTGTCCATGTAATAATTAAGTGTCCTTGGTTATATTTACTCGTACTAAATAATTTTTATAATTTATGGTTAGAAAGGGTACTAGAATTCACTTACTTGAATCTAGAAATAGATGTGCACATGGCGTAGATAAACTAGTTGCAAGTGCAGATACGCTAATAGCTCTGCCTTTAGAATCCCCAAAGTCATCAGTGGTGGCAGAGATCTATATGGCTGGTTGCATTTTGAATATGACTCTGGTTCGTCCCATCGCCTAACCCTAGAAGGGGACATGCACTAGGTTGTTTCTTACAAACAAGGAAGGGCATGAGAACTATTCATGCAACTGCTGCGTGTGTGGGATTGTCGCTTAGCGTATATTCATTAATACCGTAAATGGAGTTAGTCACATCAGAACGGAGGACGGTTATAATAATGCATGATATAGTTTGACAAGCTATGCCAATTCCACCTTGTCGGTGTGGTGCATATTTATACAATTCAAGTGATTCAATTCATAACGTAGATACATACATGTGCATGTGGTGAGCATATGTTGTGCAGAGTACCGGTAAAATATACAGGGGTATCGATGCATGTATGCGCATTTTGTGTGCACACTTATATGCAATGCATGGATGTTCATTTTATGTGTTATGTGTTCTGTGAGGAATGCGCAAAGTGGACGCCTACGACCCCTCACAGCTGTGCTCTTTGCTTGGCTGACATCTTCAGCACATATAGCGCAGCCACTGTCAAATTCAGAAAACAGCCAATTTGCACTTTTCCTTCTGAGGATGACGTGAATTGCATGAGATAATCATATAATATGTACGTAACAGGAAGTATACATTCATGGGATACTTTGCGCACGCTATGAATAACGCCAGCTTGCGGTTTGGTATACCCGAGTAGGTTAGATCACAATTATATCGCGTCTGTTTTCAAAGGCATTTTGTCTCTGAGGCTGGGTGATCACAAGGTAAGGTTAATTTAACGTATGCAGGTATGGACCTTTCGGATTGCACAGCACTAACTAAATGGTATATAGGCCGAAGCTTGCAATGGATCACACCGACCCCACCAATGCTGCAGCGTACGAAAGCGAAAAGAAAAAAAAAATGAGCGCACCCCTTATTTCTTATGTATTTAATTATCACCTTTGATGGCCCAGACTATAGACGTGCCGGCCTGTACATGCAATGCTCGCTCGGACCGGGTTGCCAACCGTACCACCATAGCAGCTTCCATAATTAAAATCATGCAATTGGCCGGGCCGGGGGGAGTGGGGGGGGGGGGGGGGGGGGGGGTACTTTATCGGACGCGGGTTACATTTCACGAGTCACAGAAGGCCTTTGTGTTTGTTCATTAATTGTTGCCAGAGCATAGCCGGTTCCTATATATATTTGCACCGACAAACGCCAAAGTGGTTTTCGCCTTCCCTCATCACTACAATGTGTTGTGGGTTGTGTGTGTGTGTGTGTGTGTGTGTGTGTGTGTATGTGTGTGTGCATATGTGTGTGTATTTGTGTCTGTGAATGTGTGAAAATGAGTTAGTATCAATGACAACACTGCACTCTAGAGGATTTGATGTACATGTATGTGCAGGTGTCTCACTGTTTTGGCTACAGTTATTTCACACAGGTCACTAGAATGACGCCATGCAAACGCGTCGCCTTTATCAGAAACGCGTGACCGCCCTCGTTTAAGGCAGACTGAGTATAGACATGCACAGCATAATGAATAATATAGCTTTAATAAACACCGATACTTCTTTTTAATTAATTGGCACATGTATTACATCATGCATCATCTACATTGTCTCTTTGAAAGGTTCAAGTGGTATATAGTCCGCTGTAAGCTACATGGCTGGGTGTGGATTTAAATGGGGGCACTTAATATCTTCAATAATGAATGGTTGTCATCATAAATAAAACAGGATGCAACTCATGGTACAGTTTAAATGGCTCTATTTATCCTTCTGTATATCCACAGGTATGTTCTAATCAATACCGTATTTATTCTATTAAATTGTTCCCTGCCATATTCTTATTCTTCAGTACTTGGAAGTCAGACCTGCACGAGGTTTGGGAATGACCTCATTCAGGCAGCAGCAGCACCAATGTCTGCAAGATCTGGCACATTTGTCAACATATTATCTTCCCTAAACTGTCCTGGAAATGCCACACAATGGAACATATGTTACTATAGTAGTACTTCTGACCCATCATCTATCACAAACTTCGGTGTCTACAGACTTTCATCGGGCACAGTGTACAACCTAGTTAACAAGTCTTCTACTATGTTCACCATCACAGTTGCCCAAAACAGCCCAGCGTTTGCTTGCAGACAGTTTCCAATACTGCAATCACAGCAATATATTGTGCTACCTGGAGACATCCTTGTGGTGTGTGTGCAGACAAGGGTATCCAGTGGAGGACCAGGGAGATTAGGAATAAGTGCCTCTGTCAATGGAGCTTCTGTACTACGGGACACTACCTCATGCACATCACTACCTTCAAGCCCCATTGATATTAGCCAAGGAGCTGGTGTATATTCACTACTCACTGGAACTACTCTCCACGTTAGCCTTGGTAAGGTTAAGTAATGTTAAGAGTAAGCAACTTTTATTTTTAACTTCCCAAGATGTCAATGAGTGTGCAGTTAACAATGGAGGATGTGCACAATTGTGTAATGACCTCCCTCTGGGTAACAACTGCAGCTGCTATTCAGGATACAGACTGAATGAAACCGTACAGAATGGCAATTGTTATGGTATGTAGCTTTGAATAACTTAAGGGGCACTACTCAATTCATGCCATTTAATGAGATTTGCAGTATGACAATGCTCAGTTGACTTAGTGGCATTGCAATGAATCACTCCTAATAAAATTCATAAGCATATGTAATAAAGCACTTTACATGTATAATTACATATGCATAATTTCTTCCCTGCTTATAATACCCCCCCCCCCACCCCACACACACAAACAGCATTAACAATTCAGTGCATATAAAGTTGATGCTTGCTTATTGTTTTCAAAACAATGGCATGACGAAATTGTTATATTTGAAAAGTTACAAAAGGATAAGGATAATAAATGCATCTGTTATACTATATAGATATCAATGAATGCTCCATTCAAAACGGAAATTGTTCGCACACCTGTACCAATACAAACGGAAGCTACTTCTGCTCCTGCTTTGCTGGTTATTACCTTGATATTAACGGCAGGACTTGCAATGGTAAAAATGATGTCTGAATTAACTATTTACTGAATGGCCCATACAAAATAGATGCCGATGAATGCACAATACTGAATGGAAACTGTTCTCAAACCTGCATCAATACCAATGGAAGCTATATGTGCTCATGTATCTCTGGTGGTGAGCTCTTGGCAGACAATAAGACATGCACTAGTAAGCTGACGATCTTGATTACAGCCTTTAAGTTAGCCTTACATTGGCATTTATATGAAATTGCAGCCAAAATGTCACCGGTTCAAGTGTTAAATAAAATATGTTCTTTTACCGTGGCAGTACATTCCAGAACAGTGAACTTCATTCAAATATTTGGTCCACCCCTACTAGTAAATGGTTATTTGAGGGAAATTGGGGGGAAAGGGGGTAGTTGGAGAGGGAAGGTGTGGAGGCTTAACGAAAGAAATAACACTGGCTGGATATATGATGGATATATGAAAACTTTATAAGCATAGATACTCTAACAGACATTTATTTTAAACTCCCATGCATGTACCAATGTCATCTCTTACCCAATTAGAGCATCGTCTGACGGGAGTGAATGCTGTATCTCCAGGAGCCATTGCTGGTATAGTCATTGTCATCATTGTTGTAGTTGCAGCTCTCCTTGCGGTTGTTGGATTGATGATTCTGTACATCTCAATGCATTATAGAAAGTGGAAACCTTCAGTGGTTGAGGTCTCTTTAAGTAAGTAGGTAATTATTGTGCATCACAAATAATGTCATGGTGCCTTGGTACAGGCAATGTTATGTATGAAATACCTGATCGGCCTGTATCAAAGCACATAGAACCACTGGTACAAAATAATCTGTATGACTCCTGTGGGGAAATAGCCAAAAAAGAGGCAAGTATAAGCAGAATTTCTGTAAAAAAATAAACTTTGAAAACCTTTGTGAATAAAGACTGCATTTTGTGATCCAGTGTACGAAACAACACTTGAGGTAAGTAAAAAAAAAACTTGCAACCTGACGATAAAATACCCGCATTTAAAAATAGCCTTGTTATACAAACTTATCCATATTTTCATTCTATTTACAGCCACAACTGCATGATGATCCAAGTCCTTACTGTGTTCCAGCATCCTTGGAGAATGATTTGTATGAGCAGATGCAAGCACAGATGATAAGAAATATTTCTGGGAGCGATATTGAGTGAGTGTTGATGATATTATGATGTTATGAAAAATTTATTAGTGCTTCGATAAGAGCTTCAGAATAAGTGATTCCATTATTTATTGAGATATGTTTAAAACTATTTATAATCAGTGTGGATACTTGCTGCTTTGATTATATATGTTGCCAAAGATAATGACGTGATCAATTTTAGTATTGGATGTTGTATACTTAGCAGGGAGGCAATTAAAAAAAGTATTGGCAGTTTTTTTAATACCTATTTTAATGCAGAAGAACACATGAATTGGGTCATGGACAGTTCGGATCAGTTTTTAGTGGATACTGGAATGGACCAATAGGTCACATCAAGGTGGCCATCAAAGCCCTCAATCCTAACAAGGCTCAGCCTGGCTCAAAAGTTAAGCTCTTGCAAGAGGCAGCCATAATGGCACAGTTCAGACACCCCAACGTCATCCTACTGTATGGAATTGTCACAGAAGATCCGGAGGTATATAAAACTTCACTAGCTGTCGATGCATTAACATGCACATTTTATCATCTAATTTAGTTGATGCTTGTCATTGAACTGGCGGAGAAGGGTGATCTCAGGAACCATCTTGTTTCCCTGCAGCCTGAGTAGGTGGCAAATATATGCGGTGCTGTAACTCAAATAACTAAACCTTTTGCTCTCACAGCCCTGGAGAGCTTTCCTCACCCAGTCTTTCATTGCAGCTTCTGAGCTATTCAAAACAAATCACATTTGGGATGCAGTACCTGTCTGAGAAATCATTTGTTCACAGAGACCTGGCTGCCAGAAATATCCTCCTAGCTGTGAAAGGTGCAGCTTATACGTGCAAGGTTAGTAGATTGCAGCACCATTATATAGTATCATAATTCACTTTATAACTAATACTAGATTGCTGACTTTGGTCTCTCACGTGACCTGGCTGATGAGAACTACTATGTCTCAAACGGAGGGATGGTTCCATTAAAGTGGACTGCACCTGAAGCCATACACTACAAGAAGTACTCCACAGCCAGCGATGTGTGGAGCTATGGATGTCTGCTGTATGAGATATGGAGCGTGGGCCATAAGCCTTTTGAAGGAATGGGAAATTCTGAGGTATTGTAGGAGGTTTGTATAAAGGCTTGCATGGCTTTATTAATCATACGCTTCAGGTGGTAGAAAAGATTGATGCTGGATACAGACTCCCCCCACCACCTGGGTGCCCACTGCTTATCTACCAGACTATGATCCAATGCTGGTAATGGCAAATAGTTGGTTTATTTTTGTGTGTGAACTTTGTAAGAGAGTGTATGTCCTTGATGCGACAATCATTATATAATTGGATCACCTTGTGCCCTAGGCACCCTGATGCGCACTCTCGTCTTCACTTCAGAGCTATACACTTGTCACTATCACAGAGCGAAGATGAAGTACTAAAGATTCCAACTGATGCCCTCCAGACCCACCCACAGGCTGGGGTCCTTGGTGCCCCATTGGAGGCTGGGCAGGACATGTATGCTGACCTTCAGAAGACCTACCTTGCCACAAATCACTGAAGACAATTTATGATGTCTGTGTTTTATGTCTATGTGTGTAATTTGTAATAAGGAAAGCAGCTGCATAGTTGTTGAACATGAGTTATGTTCCTAAGGGCAGTTCACTACACCTGAAAATTTTATGCATGAAGTTCCCATAGATCATGCCCACTCAATGTAAATGCCTATTCAACGAATAAATTATAAGCATGGACTCTTTTTTTCTTCCCCTTCTTCCGTCGGCGGTATTCTAATTGATCTGCATAACAATACTCCCTCCCCCCGTAATGTAATTACAAGTATTGGGTTACCCCCATAATTAATTATGGTATACGTATATTACTGAAATAAATGGCCTCCGCATGGAGTTTCAAGGACGAGTTTTGGTTCAACGTGACATTCATATATCGTAGTCACGATGCCCGTCACGTGTACCTGTGTGGTGAATTCAATGGATGGGACACAGCCTCTCACGAGATGCAGCGATGCCCCGAGGGGTTCTCCTTCACTCTCCCCCTGTCCGAGGGCTTCTACCAGTACAAGTACGTTGTGGACGGGAGGTGGACGAGGGACGAAAACAATCCTCACACATCGTACGAGCACGGTAACTCTGTCATGTTTGTCCACATGGACCCGAAAGTGTACGGACTCAGACCGCAGTCACCGCCTTACCGCGAGTACCAAAGGCCTCGCTCCGATGGGAGTCAGTTTCAGGTCCTCTGTCCGCACGTGAGCCCCGAGGCGGCGTCGTTTGGAATACTGCAGCGTCAGGTGTACGTGTATCTCCCTCCCTCCTACCAGTCAAACCAGTCGCAGCGCTACCCCGTGGTGTACGCCCACGACGGACAGAATCTATTTTCAACCCCGGGGGACAGAGGGGGACCCCCTACCGGAGGGTGGTACTTAGATGCAAAGCTCGATGACTGGTGGCTTAGTGGCGACCTTCCAGAATTCATTCTTGTAGGTATCCCTAACTCAGACTTCGTGTGCATTGGCAACAGGTACAAGGAGTATTGCACTGCGGAGTACCTCGACACGTCACGTGATCAATTTATCCATTACGTCATTGGTGATGTGAAGGCTGCCGTAGATAGCCAGTTCAGGACTCTTACTGATGCTGCAAACACGTTTATCCTGGGGTCCTCAGCAGGGGGGCTTCAGGCCTATGTGCTGGCCATGAACCACTCCGAATTGTTCTCCTGTGGTGTGTGCATGTCGGCATCATTCTGGTACGTAGACAGGTCCAACCACTCTGCCTTTGATCTGGCAAAGGCTCTTGCCTCTGTATGGAAGGGTAGAGCCCATTGCAGATTGTACATTGATTCTGGAGATGGAGAAGGGGACAATTCCTACGACGTCAAGATGATGGAAAGTGTGCTCCTTGAGTGTGGCTGGAGACCAGGTGAAGACTTTATGTACCTCTTTGATGAGTGTAGGAGCCGTGTTGAGCATCAGATCACACACAGTGAGCATGTGTGGAGAGACAGGGTTAAACAAGGGCTTATCTTTGCCCTCTGCAAAGGAAAGATCAGACTTTCCCAATGATTCATTGTCTTGTTCTTGCCTATGTAATATAATTTTTGACATAGAAATTAACAATTTAAATTATCCATGCAATTCTAAAAATTAGTAATAATAATAATAATTATATAATAATAATAATAATAATATTACATTTTTAATAATAATTGGGTCTTGACACCTCTGGAGGTTCTCTATGTCCACATTGTCCTGATATTGCCCTTGACCCTCTAGGTCATCATGCAGCCTCCTGCAGACATGGTGGTGATGTGGTTGCAAGGCACAATCACTTGCGGGATATCTTTGCTAACTTTTGCCGCCAGGCCCACCTTTCTGTGAGGGTTGAAGTTGGGTATGGCTTAGCTAGGGACCATGTTAACTCTCGCCCTGCAGATGTCCTTGTTCAGGGATGGGACAGAGGAAAGCCTGCGGCCTTTGACGTTACTGTTGCTTCACCCCTTACACCAGTAACCCTCAACAATGCCAGTACATCTGTGGGAGCAGCAGCCTATGCTGCTGAACTTAGAAAGCATGTGGCCAATGACACCAGATGCCAGGAGTTGGGGTGGACATGTATCCCCCTAGCTGTAGAAACATACGGTAACTGGGGGAAGGAGGCCCAGAGTGTTTTTTCCCGTCTTGCCTCTCTACTTGCCATCGGCCAGGCCATTTCCAAACCCAAAATGCTGGGTGACATATATGGCCACCTCAACATGTCACTGGTGAGGTCAGTGGCTAGGGCCATCATGGGGAGAGAAAATGCCCGGATAGGTTCGAAGAACTGTAGGTTTGTTAGCGGCATCTATTGTAAGTTAGTTATACTTATAATAATGTAATTGTGTTTGTCCTTTTATCCTGCTGTAACTGTATTCTGTTGTTAATAATAATAATACTTAGGAATAATAATTCAGCTTCAGTAATGGGGACAATGAATGGGGATGATGAAGAGTTTTTTTTTGTATGATTTAGTTCAATCGTATACATGTATTATATGTAATCTATAATAATAATATTATAAATAATAATAATAATAATTACATAACACAATTAAGTTTAATACTCAAGAAGGGGAGCACGGGCACATCTGAGGAGAATGGCTCTTGCATTCTGCCTCATCAGTGTGACACCCAGCAGGCAGTACATTTGGATGGCTAGCCTCTTACTCAATCTGGAGTAGCATTCTTGGGCTTCACATCCCCAACCACCATAGACCTCCACCACTAATGGAATACATGACCAGCCCAATCTTGCACACACCTGATCGTTCTTGGCATGCTTTCCAATCTCACCAACCTCTGCAGCGTTACCTGAAGCCAAGCTCGCTTCCAGAATCAAGTCCGTATTAAGCGGATGAATGACTTTCAGGTCAAAGGCTGCAGGGTTGGAGAGGGACCAGTTTGGTACCAGCACATCAGCTGGCCTAGAAAAGTCTAAGCCTGGACCTTTCTCCAGTTGAGGAGATAAGCATGCTGTGGAGCACAGATTGGCAAAACAGTCTCGCAGTTTATTGTGCCGTGCAATGACGTCCCCTCCAGAACGACATGTAAGGGCATGGTGGTAATCTGGATCAAGGGCACTTGAGCAGAAGGGACATTTACTGTCAGCTGAGAAGACAGGTAGACCTAGCCACCATTTTAATAGGACTTGCATCTCTTGAGGCTCCAAAGCTAAGTCATTGTGTATGCAAGGAATAGCTCTCAACCAGGCATTAGCATTAGTAAATGCATGGTAACACACATTTACAAGCAACTTAACCTTAATTGCTCTAGCTAGCTAGATGGATTATATAATTATGTCAAGAGTTATTAATGAGGACAATAATCTGCCCCACGATGTGTATATTCATGCATGTATGTAATATACATGTATATATAATTTTAAAAATAGATAATCAAGTACCCGTAAATCAAATAATTCAACAACAAAATTAGTTAACAGTTCTGGCTTAAATAACAAAAGCTGAATTGTACCACCTACCTTTGTTTGGCGAGGACAAACGAGGGCCATTATCAACAATTCTCAAAACACGATAGCCGATCGAGACATCGCCCCGCTTTCTGTTTGGCGTTACCAAATGGCTTGCCACCATTAATTACTTTGTATTACGTAGTATTACATTGGGTGTATGAAATTTTTATCAATGCTTATATAGCTATAGCTGTAGACATGCATACAAAGGATCACAAATATGGAATCGAATTTTACAATAAACTAGTACGTACCACTGCTTTAACGTTACAAATGCGGCACAAATATGGCCTCACTCCAGGACTGGATCGCGCTCGCCCAGCTGATGTGCTAGTGAGGGACTGGGCTCAAGGCAAGCCGGCGGCCTTTGACATCACGGTCACATCTCCTCTTACCCCTGCTATTTTGGCTGAGGCAAGTAGGAGGGTGGGTGCTGCTGCTGAAGCTGCAGAAAATAGAAAGCACACAGCCAATGACCCTAAATGTGCTGAACTAGGCTGGAGGTGTGTGCCTCTAGCAGTAGAAACTTACTGCAATTGGGGTGAGGAAGCAAGAGGAACCTTTGCTCTACTGGCCACACGCTTGGCCTTTGGCTCTTCCTCATTTCGTAAAGCCAGGGTGATCAGTGACATGTTTGGAAGGTTGAATATCACCCTGGTGAGAGCCATAGCAAGGGCCATACTGGCTAGGACTGTGATCCCTTCTGACTTTAATTAAATAATAATAATATGTTGGTGTGCTGTATGGTTCCTTAGGATAATGCAGAACAAATATGTAAGTAATATAATAATAATAATAATACTTCCTCTTGGCTATCAGTGGTCCCTTCCCCTGGTTTGGGCTTGCACCTGGAGTCGAATGAGTTCCAGATGGCTATTAGGTGGTGGCTGGGGTTAGACACTTCTGGTCGATCCATGTGCCCATTCTGCCCCGATACTGCTCTTGATCCTCTTGGTCACCATGCTGTGACCTGCAGGCATGGGGGGGATGTGGTCACACGCCATAATCGTCTCCGAGATGAGGTATTTGACCTTTGTCGTCGTGCCCACCTAAGTGTGAGTGTGGAGAGAGGTCATGGCCTTACCAGAGACCTTTCCCATACCAGACCTGCTGACATCCTCATTGCTGGCTGGGACAGAGGCCAACCTGCGGCACTAGACCTGACCATTACCTCACCACTCTGCTCTGTCATCTTAGGTGAATCATGTCACCAGGCTGGTGTGGCAGCCCTGGCAGCTGAGACCCGCAAGCTCCACTCCAATGGACCCAAGTGCCAAGAGTTGGGCTGGTCCTGCATCCCATTGGCGGTGGAGACTTATGGCAATTGGGGCAAGCAGGCACATGATACCTTCTCCAGGCTGGCATCCTTCCTAGCCATTCACCAGTCCTCCCCCAAGGCAGTAGTTGTGGCTGAAATGTATGGCCGGTTGAATGTGGTCCTGGTTCGGTCCATTGCTAGAGCCATCCTGGCCAGGGAGCTTCCACCCTCCTAACTTGCCATTAGTAGTTTAGTTGTACGTAGTATTGTGTAAGTGGTAACATTAAAAAAAAAGTTTTTGAGCCTTCATTTGAAGGTTTCCTTATTGTACTGCCATGTAAAGTTTGTTAATCTTCAAGATGGGTCAAATTAAAAAATAATAATAATGTAATTGTGTTTGTCCTTTTATCCTGCTGTAACTGTATTCTGTTGTTAATAATAATAATAATTAGGAATAATAATAATAATAATTTCATGTGCATGTAATATACACATAGGCAAGTAATGGCATAAATTAGATATGCACTTGTATACTGCCCCTAAAATGCGTAGCATTTACAAAAAATAGATAAATCAACATTGTTCAGCATTAACCTAAACGTTCTTTCTGAGGATGATTTAACAACAGTGTCAGACAGTGAGTTCCAAATCGGTATGATTCTAACTGAAAAGAAATTTGCACGGTAATTGTGATGTGGTGTTGTTAGAGGACTAAGTTTGATGGAGTTCCCTCTTGTTGTATAAGGTGACAAGTTTATGTGGAAAAAATCTGATGCATCAAGGTCAACAAGTTTTTCCACTATTTTAAAGCACATAACTAGATCCAGAAACACTCTTCTATACTCCAATGAATGAAATCCAAGCATAGAAAGCCTATCAGCATAACTAGTCATAGGTATCTTTATTCTTTTAAAGAGTGATCTGGTAAAGTAACGTTGAACTCTTTCAACAGTTTTAATATCTTTTACAAGCCAAGGATTCCATACTGGAGCATTATATTCCAGAATGGGTCTCACATATGAATGAAACATTCGACACAGCACAGATATATTCAGTGTACGAAGAGCTTTAAGTAGGAGTGAACACCTTTGAAAAGCCTTAGCAGCAACATATGCACAATGCAAGCTAGGTTTAAAATCAGATGTGATATGTACACCTAGGTCATGGATATCAAAAACTCTATTCCAAAGCACGCCCCCTAGAGAATAAGAGTGACTCGCTGAGTTATGCCCAAAGGATATCACGCTGCACTTCTGAAATGCAATAGTAAGCTGCCAGGTTTGAGACCACACACTAAAATTTAATAAAGATAAAGTCAAAGGTGAAGATGAGTTGGATGAATGAGTAGCATAAAGTTTGGTATCATCTGCAAAAATTTTTGCTTGAACTGGTGGCTCTAAACATTCAGGAAGGTCATTGATATAAATGAGGAACAATAGAGGTCCAAGTACTGATCCTTGA
Source organism: Eunapius fragilis (assembly GCA_963681505.1). Classification (NCBI taxonomy): domain Eukaryota; kingdom Metazoa; phylum Porifera; class Demospongiae; order Spongillida; family Spongillidae; genus Eunapius; species Eunapius fragilis. The sequence goes on along the minus strand of OY811980.1, from coordinate 4,907,620 downwards.
GGAACACCACTGGATACAGGTAGGGAAGAAGATAAGGACTGACCAATGTAGACTTGCTGGGAACGATTCGTAAGAAAAGAAGATAACCACTTTACCAAGGAGGAACTAAATCCATAACATTCCACTTTATGCAGAAGCTTAGTGTGAGATATAGAATCAAACGCTTTAGCAAAGTCTATATACACAGAATCAACTTTATCGCCAAAATCAGTATGTAGAGTCCATTCATTAAGTGTCATTAACAATTGAGTACAAGTGGAACGCCTGGCAAGAAAGCCAAACTGGTCTTTCGAGATAAGACTGTTTGAACGTAGAAAGGTAACCATTGATTCACACACAATAGACTCCATTACTTTACAACAAACACTAGTAAGAGAGACTGGACGATAATTGCTGGGTAATTTACGCGAACCTTCTTGAAAATAGGACAGACCATCGCCTTTTTCCAACTTAGAGGTATATCCCCACAATCATGATGTTGAAGCTACAAGACAATTCGGATAATAGACTGAAGGTGTCTTCGATCAATTCGACCTAAACAAGGATGAAATTCGAAGCTGTTGAAAACCAGTATATGGGTCGGCGTTTCACTACGTCTATGAATAATCTGGGTAAGATGAATGTGTACCTGATATATAGCTGTTGATCATGATTAATTCTCAATTACAATGTTCGTATGGTTCTAGTTCTTGATTATGCGTACGAGCTTGTTTTTGTGTGAACGGTTAAATTAATTCTTTTGCAACAATGTACAAGTGTGCATGCATAATATTATTAAAAATTGAATTTCTAAATTCTTGATTTGATGGCTTGATTAAATGAAAACAGGTATTAATATTGTTAACCTAATCATGGTTCTAGATTGTTATAAATACATTTCTAGTGATTATTATTTATTTATTTTGGCCAAAATATTTGTAATGATCAAGTATGAAAAATGTCTACATCACCCCTAACATCTAAACCATTGTGCACTTCACCAGGACGACGAAGGCATATGATGTTCTTGCCCTAAAGAATGGGAATTTTTATTTGTCAAAATACCACGTTTATAGGTGCATGAACAAAAATAAATACAACATTGTCTTCAATGGGGGTCAATACGTTGAGCTGTGAAAGGTACAGACTTAGTAGATGCCACTGAAGTGATGTGGTCTGGATCAGTGGAGCGACTGACAGACCCAACACCTTGAATTATTGAACCTCTTTGCTTCTCCACAACTGCCTGATGCATTTGTGGGGTTGCAAGCATAACTCGAGAATCGCTTGCTTTCTTCCTTGCATAGTAGCCTTCACGTGGTCTCCTTTGGTCACTGTCAGGTCTGTTTGGTATTGGTCGTTTTTTCTTCTGCAGAGATGCAACCCTACTACCACTGTCCCTCACTATTGGACGAGGTTCAATCATTTTCTTTTGACCAAGACCTGAAATAATTGCAAGCATTATAAACACAAAAAATCCATCCAAAGTCAGCGTACTTGGACAGTCAACATCCTTGTGCCCTAACTGATTGCAGGTACTGCACATTTTACGTACAGGAGGTCTACTATCACATCCCAGTGAGTTGGCATCCATCACATGGTCCTGCAAGTGTGGAACATATGCAGTATAATAGATGGTGCACTCAAATATTTCATACCAACTTTCCTCACAGATGAAGAACATAAACTGTTGGTAAATTGTAACTCAACACTACGTCTCTGGGGACAGTGCCCATCCAACTTTACCATTCACAGAATCCCTAACAGTTTGTACAAACTAATGGATCCACAGAACTTATCACTCACTAGGCATTAAGATTTAAAGTTCGTGTGTTAAACCAGTTTAACAGTTAGAAAAAAATGTGTAATGGTATTGAGACGCAACAAAATAGGCTCTAACCCAGTGTCAGCAAAAGTGTAATAGCTCAAGTGCTATGAAGTCCTTGTTTACCCACAAGAAGATGGCCCGCCATTTTCAGCTTCGCTCGATTCCTATCTGAATAGTTACAATGCCATTAACAAGCTTGCTGTCTGGCCAATAACGGCCTTTGAAAAGACACAAAGGTTTATACCAATAGCCAATCCTTTAGCCGTGGTATTTAAGATGGTGACAAAAAGTGGGTGGAAGAAGATTGCTCAAATAGTGAGACTAGTGTTGAGAACTGGTGTGGCATTAATGCCTAAGAGGTATGCAAATTAGTTATTTCTGTTTGCTAAGGTTTACTTTATCCGTATTGGAGATATAGGTGTACAAAGGCAGTGCACATTTTCCCACTCGATTCACACCAATGATTTAGGCACCCACTTCCCAGCATTGATCGGGATGCGGATTGCCTAACTCATCAAGTTGGCGCAAAACGACAAGGAAAATGCCCACTACCAATCCTGAAAGAAGTTATCTAAGTTTTGAACCCAAAGGGGCAGCGACCTTTCTATTCTAAAAAAACATTCTACCATACAGAAATGGTAGGAAGTCATTAGTGTTGTTCTGATGTTATAGCAATTTATAGAGCATTTTTATACATACACATAATTATATTAATAACTAAACTTACAATGTCTCTCCATACATGTGTATCGATCACTGAAGAGTGGTACGACAGTGCATCTTGAAATCGACATAATATGTATTGCCTCACTGCAAAACAAATGTACTCCGTCAGTTTTATTTATAACAAATTGTGAAAAACAGAAAAGAAAAATAATACTCCCATGGTTATGGAGTGCAAAACCTTAGCATTTTCCCACATTTGGAATCACTGACTGATCATCATGTAAAAATGAATATCAACACTGTAATGCATTTAAATGACAATGCAAAAAATTCCTGGGTCTAAATGCTACAATCACAGATTTATCAGTATGTTCATACTTTTTACTTATAAATACAGAAAAATGCTACAATTTTACACTCTATAACCGAGGGAAAATATGGCTAAACTCCAACAGAAGGTTTTAAGAGTGATGTGCAAACACCACGTACACTCAGTTTTATAGAATAAATTGAATCATCAAAACTCAAAATGTCAGAAATTATCTCTAAACAAAATAATAAAATTATCAAAACCAATGTGATACTGAACTATAATAATTCCCTCAAACTCTTGTAAATAGAACAATCATATGAATCCAGCTACAAAGGTGGCTTTAATTTGAACTCAATGCTCAAAGCACATAATTCATCACACATGGAATGCATTTATTGCAGGATGGAATTGAAATCAGTATGCTAATTGCTCTACCATACTTTGATTAGATACTGGTTGCCCCAGATTGTGGTTCAAATCAAATGGATCTATGAAGGGATATGAAACATAAATTACAACTGGTAGAAAAATAAGAGAAACCTGTACCTTCAATACACATAGGTTTAGAAAGCCACCATTTGTCAAACTTTGTTAACTTTTCTGATTGCCGAATTGTGACCACATCTCTTTGCCAATCAAATTCACAATAATAGCTGCAGAAGAAATACACTGATCAAATTATTATATTTGGGACAAGTCACGCAAAAATGGCCCCTCATTAGTATATAAATGTGTATAAAAATGCTCTGCATTTGAATTGATATGACATCTGAACCATCAACACTATCGACTCCTTATTTTCACATCATAGCACACCATTTCTCTCTATCATATAATTTATTTTTTCAAATACATTCTCTCCTTATAGAAAATACAACTTATTCAAATAGCTTCAAAAACTGGTATGCACATACATGTACATGTAGTAGAGTTCTGTCACTACAGATTTGTTCTATTAGTCAATTGTTACTCAAACCATTAAAAAGATATAGCTGTGCCAAGTGCCAATGATTTAGACAAAACATTCAATGTATTGGTAGCGGGTACCTAAGTCATTGGAGTGAATCAAGTGGGTAAATGTGAATGCACTTAACTTCATAGCAAGATTAACAGGACAAACCCCACATGGCCCACCCTTTGTACAGGAAAAAAATTCTATGATAAAAAAACATGTAGGACACAGGCCTCTCATTTTAAGCTGCAGCTATCTAGATCACATTAAACTGCAGTGGTTATTGTTATACACACTACCCTTCTTTGAACAATTATAATGATGTTTACTGTGAATTGTCATCAGTAGTATTATGAATATGATTTATGGCAACCCTTATGCCAACCCCTGCCTAAGCTTAAATATCTTTTCTGCAGGAATGTACTCAACATACAAATTGGTACACACACGGGAGATGTCTCTATTTATTTGTTTTGTTTGTTATTTAATCGTTATGAAGATGTTGTGCAAAGTGCATGGAAAGTTTCCCACCAATTTTGTGCCAATGATTTAGGCACCTGCATTCCATCCAGAGTTTTCTTGATTTGATGCCATTATTGCATTCTCTGCATACAGTGAACACAGGTATAACTCACCGCAACAATCCAAGCCATAATGCTCCAATTCCTTCATGATTTTTGGCCTTGCCTGGCCACACATGCATCTGAATGACAGAAATAAGGTGTAAGTATGTCATTATTGAACTAGATGTACAAAAACTCTCACTCTACTGACAATAGGCTTTCCAGTTAATTCTTTACAATCATTTCACACCTAGAATTTTTTAAATACCATTCAACCTAACATTCAATGCAATACGGCACTTCAATATATTGAATCCTTCCCATTGTTTTCATATTCACACAATTAACAGAATGTCATATGCACAATTTTACTTCCAAAATGCATGTACAGCTAATGAAAATATTAAGTCAAAGTTGTGGATTTTGCTAAATTTTTTTTGGACAGGATATCTAGGTTAAAACCATTTTCCAGATTACTTACAAAAGTTATGTTTATCAATTAGGCAAGCTGAGACAACTGAAAAGCAAGTTGTGTGGAAAATACACAAATACATGTACTCAATACAAAACGAAAAAAGAACTTCATTTCACGGCTGTAATGTGGTTTAGAAATAAGTGGAGTGTTTAGCACTGCATCTACAATACAAATATTTTTGTACATAGGGATTGTAATGCAAGAAGTTGAAAAACAATAAATGACACTTTGATGGATATTGCATATCAAAGATACGTACAGCATTATAATTGAGTCTCTACAGCAATCACTTTTTCAGTTAAAAAATACCTTCATTTTGTGAATGCTGACATAGAATGTACAACTAAGTAAATTTTTTACTTCCTGGTACGCAATAGGCAATCCAACCTTCAATATCAATATCCAAGTGCTTTTTGCAAAATCAAAGTTTGAAAAACAGTAGAAAGCCTTCCGTATAGAGGTGCACGTATGGTCTATTGGTGTATAGAACTCTGTGTACTACTATGCCTTGAAACTATTGTCTAGTCTTCATGTTGTTCCATACTAGGAGTTCAGTTGCACTAATTCAATGAATTCCTTTAGTAGGTAGCCTAAAAAACAGACAATAACAACCCAACATAGAACTTGTTGTCGTAGCTCTCCTGTTATTATGCAGTGCATAAAATGACTTCCTTCAAGATCAATAAATACCTCAATTACTACTGTACCTATCAGTTCTACCTACATTACACAATGAGTCAACCAAATTTATCCAGACCTTATAATTCATGCACAGTCACTTAACTGTGTCAGCTTATTCAATCATATAATGCATATCATCATATTCATCTTACCAATTCCTGTTGGTCCTTCACTTCAAAGAAGTAGCAGTTCCATCCATCCAGAACATGTTTCACGCTGCTATATTGATCAGCAGATTGAAGCTGCAAGAAACAAATGCAAAGCACGAAGTATGCACTTCCCATACAATAAACACTGGTTGCAAGTTAAAACAATCGATGTAGAATTGTTCAAGTAAGTATTTCACTACAGAACAAACATATGTCTGATTATAAAATGTACCTGTTGTAGTACAGGAATAACAGGTGGATCAGTTCTTTGTAGGTAGTGTAACAGCATCAAAATGTAGGCATAAGAGGAAAGACCACCTACACTTGCATCAGCCATGCTGCACACCTGCATAACAATAAAAAATATATATATGGGACAGTGTCTAGCAAAATCACCTCTCTGGGTAGTTTTTCAAGTTTTCAAATTTTTTGATTTTTGGTGAACTCCAAAGAGCTTCTATCAAATGATCCTTACACATCCTAAATAGGACTATCCATCATAAAGTTAGAAGACACTGAATTTATAATTAGCCATACATTTCAATGCAAGCGTTACTTTTCTTTTGCTTGTCCTGGAAAATTTGAAAAAGTATCACAAAGGTGATTTTGCTGGACAGTCCCATATACATGTAATGGGTCACAAAATTATGTCATAACAGATATATATATATATATATATATATGGGACAGTCCACAAGAAAATGTTGTACTGTTATATATAATAATATGCTCTTCGTTTGAATCACCATAACTTCTGAACGATTAAAGCTACCGATGTACTAATTGCAGCGAATCCTACCACACCATTTCCCTATGGTATATATTATTTCTGTCCCCTTAGGTCCTCTCTGTAAGGTATCTACAAGGGGCATTACCCCCAGGATCAAACCTAAATATCCTTCTGCAGGAGAATCCCGATCGCTTCAAAATTGGCATATACATAGAAGAGTCCTGTCACTATTGATTTGTTCTGGTCGTTAATTTTTACTTCGTCCGTTGCAAAGATATAACTGCACAAAGTATGTGCACATTATCCCACTTGATTCCAGCCAAATATTTAGGCAAACTGTGTCCCATCAAATGTACGGGGAGGCAGGGGTCGTAAATGATTGGCACGAATTGAGTGGGAGAATGTGCACGTACCTTGCATAGTAAAACTTTGCAACAAATTAAAAAACAGGACTAATCAATAGTAACAGGAATCTACTATGTATACTGATTCTGAAGATATTTAAGTTTTGAACTACCTGGTGGTAATGCCCTTTGTATGTACCGTAAGGAGAGGACCTAAGGGACAGAAATAAAATAAGCCATAGAGAAATGGTGTGGTATGATTCGCTGCAAATAGTACCCCAGCAGCTTTCATCGTTCAGAAGTTATGACGATTCAAACGAAGAGCATATTAATACCTTTTTATTATACATAGCGATACGACATCTTCATGAACAGTCCCACATGTAGGATCCAGTGTCATGCATGCAATGCAATAAAGTGACTCTGAAATAGTGTTCTATTAATGATAAAACAATTCTAGTCTGAAATGCAATTAATGCGAAAACATACCTTAGCAAAGTGTTTAAATGCATATCCTAGCACTTGGACCCTTGAATCCAGGTCTGCATATGTTTTCAGCAGTAACGTGTTCCTCATAGCCTACAAAACAATACAATACATGCATTTACAATCAAATTAATACAGCAAAACACAGCAGACAGTAGAGGTGAAATTAAAAGTCAGTCTGTCTTCACTGCACGACAATTGCACATGGGTATATTGCCATTTTGTTATCGCATAACAGTTGGTAAATGATGCATCACCATGTTATTTTGTATCCTCGAGATTAAACAAAGTAACGGATACATGAAAAGAATCCAGCGTATAATTCCTTCATTCCAAACATTATTGTTCGTTCCACGTGGCGTGAACAGCTGAAATATTCAAAATTATTTTTAAAGCTTAGTACATGTAGGTGAATGATAGTGCAACGAAGGCAGAGAGTGACTTTTAGTTTAACCTTTAGTGTAGGCACTATACCATTATGGGCTGTGTGAATATACATTTCATACCACACATTTGTTCTACATATATTAAAAGATGAAAAATTAAATAGATCTATGTACAGTATACATGTATGCAGGCATTTTATACCTCGGTTACAGATGTGTTTCAATACACAAGAATAGCATTGTTTCAATAAAGGCAAAAGTTAGAAGACAGCATAATGTGGACAAAAAAGACTAGATGATTTGCAGCAGCCTTCTGAATTAGTCACATCATGAAAATTTGTTCACTGGAGTATTCTCTAAATGTTTTCAATGCAGTCAATCAATAGGGATTCTGGGGGAATGTGCAATCCTCCTAAACATTTCTTAGTGTTCTCACAATTACATGTCTAAGTCTAAACACAAGAAATGATGAATATAACAACACACAATACATGTATAAGTACAGGCTTATCCACACGAATACATGTTTTACAACCTACCAAACGATTTTCAGAGCTGATATCACAATTTGTTTTCCTATGAAATTACAATTACAAACCAATTTTTAATATAATGTACTTAATGTGACACACAAATGTCTATACATCAGGTAATAGGCTACCTACTGTAGCAATGCATCCATAAATGAAATGTTAATAATAAAAATATCTATCAGAGCCTTCTGCATTTGTCTCCTCCCCACATGCTGCCTCATGGGTTTTTGTTATCCCCCAAAGGGACCTGGACTCCATACCCAGCCACCAAGTGGTGGCTGGGCATTGACACTGCTGGTGTTCCATGTGTGCACTGTGTCTAGGAAGTGTTCCCTGCTCTCACCTGCGAGCGGGGTGTGGTGACGTTGCCACCCACCACAATAAGCTCTGAGACACCTTGCAGGGCCCACCTGAATGCTTAGGTGGAGGCTGGAAGCAATTTCACCCATGACCATAGCCACTCTTGCCCAGCTGACATCCTTGTACCCAAACGGTCTGCGGGTTAGCCAGCAGCTAGCTGTCTGCAACAACACCACCAACCTCTAAAGTTTTATTGGAAGTATAAACTCTTAGAAGATGTGGCAGCCAGAACTACCTGAGTAGAGGAAGCATGAGGCTGATGATGCAAAGTGCAAAGAGCTATGGTGGGTCTGTGTCCCCATGGTAGTGGAAACATAGCCATGGAGCTCAGTTGAAATCAGTGGATCTACCATGTCATCAACACATATTCGCATGGACTAATCTGAGTGGATCTCTAGTTGTACATGTGATCCATGCATGCATCAAATCTGTAAACTCTCCCTTTCTGTGTAGTATAGGACAGGATCAGATTAATGAGTTTTTATTGCTATGCTTCCACTAGATTGGTAAAAGAGAATGACCACAGCACTGAGCTACTGTGGTGTTCTGAAGCTATTCAGGAGATGTGGTTGAATGGTTGGAAGGTCATTGACAAATTCCAGACTTGGCAACTACAACCTGGTGAAGTGCTGTCAGTGTTCTGCCGTAACCTTCGAAAGCTACTGGATCAAGAAATGCCAGACATTGAAAGCAAGACACACGACCAGTTGCAGCTGCACCAATTTGTAGCTGGTCTAAGTCTTTCTGTTAGCAAGCAGTTGCATGCAAGCTGGAGTAGTGAATAACCTAACAGATACCATCATCAAAAGAGCAAAACTGTTGATGTCATTGGAGGTGCCACAGCCAACACCTGCAACCATGATACCTCACCACCTTCCACTCAGTGACCAAGATAGCACATCTGAGCAAGTTGTGGTGCTAACAGCATAGGTACACTCAGATCTCCAGCAACCGCATAGGTACACTCAGATCTCCAGCAACCGCCGGCACATGAATATCACCTACAACGCAGAGAGTTTCAGTCGTATTTCAAGTGTGTTTGTGTAGGGCACATAGCAGAAAAGACAACAGGATGTCCGCCTAGGGCAGTGGGCATTCCATCAAAGAGTAAGCCTAGAAAATGAAATTATGGTTGGTGCTGTGAGAATTAAGATAATTACAATTTGTGGTCAAATTGGTCACTCCATGCAGGAAGTCCTATTGAATTCAGGCTCCAGAGGAAGTGGTGCCCAGTTGCTGGAAACGACGTGGCAGATACGCACAACGAGGTGATGTGATTGAAGACTGCAGTCTCACACTATGGAGAAAAAGTTGCATTCCTTGGAGATGTCTTCTCTGGAGCGGGAGTAGTGATGTATTTGTGAAAGTGTATAAAAAAGGAGGGTCATGGTCATTGAAACCAGGGGTCATCAGAAAATGTACGGGTCCAGTTACATTTCAGGTCTCATTAGAGGATGGTTCGTGTTGTCGCAAACATCAAGACCAAATTAGGAAACGGGGGACAAGCCAGCATATGTGCCCAAGTACAGATCTGTGGGATTCAAGGAGAAAAGAGAGCAAATGAATAGAGAAGATCCAGCACTGAGGAAAAATCAAGCTCAGAGAAAGACTGAAGAAAATGAGGATGAGCTTGGGGTTTATAAAGAGCCAACTGCACCAGAGCAAACACCACTGCCTAGAGAGAGAAATGAAGAGCAAGCACTACTGCCTAGAGAGAGATATGAAGAGGAAGCACCACCGCCTAGAGAGAGAAATGAAGAGCAAACAACAATGCCTAGAGAGAGAAATGAAGAGCAAACACCCACCGCCTAGAGAGAGAAATGAAGAGCAAGCACCACTGCCTAGAGAGAGAAATGAAGAGCAAACAAAAATGCATAGAGAGAGAAATGAAGAGCAAACACCACCACCTGGAGAGAGAAATGAAGAGCAAACACCACCGCCTAGAGAGAGAAATGAAGAGCAAATACCACCACCTGGAGAGAGAAATGAAGAGCAAGCACTACTGCCTAGAGAGCAAGCACCACCTACTAGGCGTTACCCAACTAGAGTGAGACATCCTCCGGACCGCTATTGATTTTTTTTCAAGGAGGGTTGTAAGAGAGCTAGTGCGCATGCTCAGAACTATCAATGTAACAGATAGGTATTTAAACATTTGATTGTACTGTATACGAGATCATATATCTTGGAGCCAAGTTATCATAGCGGTGAGTACTTCCATCACTTGAAGAGGTCGTTGACAGAAAACTAGCACTCCATAGCATTCAACCAGCCCTTTTATCCTTCAAACTGAGGCTTGTGTTGGGGGACTGGGTGCAATACTGCAACCGAATGGACACGTTATGACCTATGCAAGTCGTGGGCTGAACAAGGTCAAATAAAACCACAGTGCCACACAATGGGTGTGCATGGCAGCAGTGTACGACATGAAGCTGTTCAGCTGGGGCAACCATTTAAGCTCTTGACAGACTACGAGCTAGTAAAGTGGTTGGCAGACAAAAAGATGGAGGGAATGCTGGGATGCTGGGCATTGGCTATGCAGGAGTACAGTCGTACTTACTGTTGTGTACCCCAGAGGCAGAACATCAATGCTCATGCGCTAATGAAGCTTGAAGTTAAACTTGAAATTGATGGAGAGGTAAATCAGTGGATCTACAATGTCATAAACACCTATTGGTAGTTCAGACTAATTGGACTGGATCTCTATGATCCATGCATGCACCAAACCTGTGAACTCCCCATTTCTGTGTGCGAGAAGCTATAAGTATATAATGTGAGTGTATTGCTGAAGAGATCAGATTAATATGAGTTGCTATTGCCAATTGAGATCGGGATCTAGATACACTTGCATTACAGAGCCACTGTTAACCCTGGCCTCCCACTTAGCAGCCTGCTAAATCCTTACAATTTATCGGTATCGGAAAAAACACAAAACCGAGTAGCGCCTAATTTGGTATATAGGGGTTGATAAACAAAAAAAATCTCGTACCCTGGCCATACATTTACTTTGCTATTCACCGACATATGGTAAGCCACACCTACACTTTACGCACAAGACCCCTTTGGTTATTAATAGTCACCTTTTTAAAGAAATCAACAAGGCGAGCACGATATAATGCGGCAGCTACAAGGCCGATCCAGAAAAAGACTATGAGTGTGTCAGCTACGAGGCTGATTCCAGAAAGGAAGGTCTATGAACGCGACAGCTACGAGGTTGATCAAGAAAGGTCTCTTATCTCATGAAGAAATTGGGTAGCAAAATGTCTGCAGGGCATGAGTGGTTATGATCACGTGTGAGGCTCCGTCTTCACACTCAAGTGGGCTCTATGGCATGTCTCTGCCAACATATTGCGTAGTTGATTGTGGTGGGTGACCAAATCTCCTCCTTTTTTGCACATTGTGGCATGGTGACCAACAGGATCTAGTGCACTGTTTGGGCAAAGGGCACACTGGGAACCATTAGGTGTCCAAACCAAGCCACCACTTGATGGCTACCTGGAATACCGAAAGTTCAAGATGAAGGCCGAGACCCTCAGAAGGGACCACAGCCAGCAATGAAAAGAGTTTTCTAATGAATTACATACAACTAAACACAGGCTTTCCACAAAAAAGAGTAATACCTCACATACAGCCACACAAAGTAAACCCCTTCATAAACTGTAAGTGCTGCCATATATAGTATGGTACTGAACAACAACCGCCAGAACAAAACATGGTAAATGTTTATTTTATGAAATTCTGCTGGACCTAAAAACAAACTTGTTGCTTAAAAGCTCACAGTTCAAAAAATGTTTTGCTTCATATCTAAGCATTTGAATCTCATGGCAACACCATAATGTATGTACCAACAGCAATGCAAAGATACAAATATTAGAACATACGAAGGAAGGTGGTAGAATTTGATTATGGGAACCCTGGTGTTCGTAATTGCTATTATCTTCCTATATTTGTCTGTAATGAGGAAAAAACATACAATGAGTGCCACAATTAATAATAATACAGTAGCGGTCAAAAAAAGCATTACGTTTCGTTTTCGTAGAAGGATCGTTTTACAGTAGCGTATGGTTTTAAAAAACAAAGTCAGAACGAAGTCGATACGAAGCCGATCATTGACACCTTTTTCGTTAACGATGTTCACGCATTTATAACAAATTCCTTAAACCACGTGTCTTGTGCATCGTTCATTTTTACGGACCAACGATACGTGTGAACGATGACGCTTAGGAGTTTGTCCGCACTGTACACTCATCGGTCCATATGACGTCATCAAAGGTTTCCCCCAAATTCGCTGTTGCCCAAGCCAACCGCTTCACTTTGTTAACGTCACGGATTAGTTGGCAATACGTGCTTCCACGAAACGTCCATCCAAGGGAGGTCCTGCAGCGTAAAATGGTGCGGAGGCTAATTCTGTACCTGCGTGACAAAAGCAATTGGTGCAACTGGTGCGCAGTCGTTCATCATCCTTTCTCATCTCTTCTTCCACTATTGCCTTTACTTCAGCAGTGAGTTTTGAGGGTCTACCCGATCCCGATCGTCGACATATTGATTTGGTTTGACGGTACTTCTTTATGAAGATCGCTACGTTCTGTCGCGCACAATAAATGTTCTCCGCTTGAAGATATCGAGCGATAGTTGGAGCTTTCAAACCCTTGAAATGGTAGAACAGTATTCGCAGCTTCGTGTACTCACTATATATACACCATTTCCTAAACACGTGCGCTCACGTACTGATTATATAAAAACAGTGGCGATTAGTAAAACGGCATCAATCGTTTATATAATCTACAAAACTGTACAAACGATGTTTGTAAAACGATGTTTGAACGATGTTCGAACGATGTTCGACCGATTCCGTTCAATCGTGCTACGATCGTTCTACGAAAATGAAACGTAATGCTTTTTTTGATCGCTACTGTAGTTTGATATTAACCAGATACCTACACACGTAACAAACAAGGGGGCAGGGGAAGAGGTAAACATAATACATAACCCACCATTCCCTCCCACCACTGAGAGTATAAAGGAATGCTAACAATTAATGTACTCAACATTTGGACCGGGCACCCTTGAAGAACCGGCAAAACAAATTTTTTTCTACTGAGATAGTTAGCTAACAGACAATGTTTCTGCTTTCCTTTTTGGCACATATGTGGAGGAATCTATCCATACATGGAGGGGAAAGATGGCAAATATTGCAGTGATGGAATGTCTCATACATATAACCAAAATTGCTAGGAAGCCCAAAGATGTTGGGGCAGAATTCTAAGATGCTACAGACTTTCATTATTCAGTTGGAAATACAGGAGGAAATGAATAAGAAAAAATGATGGAATAACAAAGGCTATTATAGCACAGTTACTAAGACTTGTGGAGGGCTGTCTATACTGATTCAGCTTTTGCCAGTCATTCCATTCATTATAAAAGGTTATATATTAATGGTCACAGCCACATCAAAGGTCCCACACTGCCTTTGGATATTATCAATATCATGAGTTGAGAGATGATGTAACACTGGTTACTAAGTATAATGGGCACTCATTGCATTGATTCCCATGGATGGGTTGATTATGTATGGAAAACTTCAATTGAGATAAATTCCGGATAATGGATTATCATATGGATTTGTTTTCAGATAGTATCATATCTGAAATTATTTTACAGTGACATTCATTCAGATGATTCCCAATTACATACCCAACAAAAACATGGACAGATTATGAAATTGTGGCTTGATGCACCCTTGACTATCAAGTTTACCAAGCATTACAATATTCAGCAAAACTGCAGGAGAGCCAATAGGTGATACAGGATATTCTCCTGTGTTTTACTAAATCATGAACATGATTGGGTTAATTTTTTGACCAATCTGTATAGCATGTTCTCATCAACCATACACATCCATAGACCAGAAGCAACATGTATATATACCTGGATGTTTCCTGAACAGAGCTGCAATATTCTCTAAAACTTCTTTCGTTGCTTTCAACTGTGGCATACAAATAAAGCAATTGGTCAAATTAGTCAAACTACAATACAACATTAGAGTATGGAAATAGCAGGGAAATCTGCTTTCACTAGCTAAATGTTTGATTTCTATTTAGAAGCCATGCTAGTGGACCCATCCACTATGTTGCACGTGGTGAATTGTCTGCAAACGGGCTAAGGTAATGTATAAGTACACATTTCTAGCTACACTTGAACGGCAAATAGTTGTTTTAATTGCTAGTACTTCTCACTAAAGCTAAGGTGATCGATGGCTACAAGCTTTGTCCTCGTTTTGTTTTCATTTCTTTTTCCTTAAGTAAATAGCCGCATGGCATCGATAGTATAAGTGACTAGGTAAGCTTTATCAGTTGAGCAGTGCTACAGTTGTGTTGTTCAAAGTGACATAAGGAGGGTCAAGTTTATAATCTAACTATCTCACTGTGTGTGTGGTGTATATGCCTGTGGTTGGTGTGCGTGCATGCACCTCTTAAAAGTGGCATAAAGAAGGGGGGGGATGTAGTCAGACCATACAGTTAAGTCTATCTTAGTATGAATATTTACACATATTAAAACTGGAACCCCCCCCCCCCCCCCCCCCCATCCTCCTCCATTTTTACGCCACTGGTGTATGCCTGCGTGTGATCGCGTATGTCAGTGAGTCTTAATGTAATAGTACAATGCATATAGTTGTACTGATTCTTCAGATGATATATGTATACAGCAAGTGGATTATTGAATGGAAAGGGCTAGGGGGAGATAAAGTATTCCAAGAGAGGATAATCTATCCTGGAATCATCTAACGCCAGAGGATTTATACAACAATTGGGGGGGGGGGGGGGGGGGGGGAGAGATGAAATTATTGGGGGATAAACAATTCTGTGACACTGGTGGTGTTATTAAAATAATAAATACCTCTAATAATTGCATGACAATCAGTCAGTTTGATTCATTGGAACGTAGTTTTGAGGGCATGGGCTGACTGGCCAGACCAAAGTGTGCAGTTCCATTCAAAATAGCTATCTCATTATTTGTCACAGAGCAAAAGTATTACTATCATGATTTTCATTGTAAAACATACAAATCATTGTCAGTCCACTGTCTAAACTGTTGTGACATCCTACAAATGATCATCACACATTCCTGTAGCCATACAGTTAAGGTTTCAATTGTTAATACTGGCACAGACTGACAACATACATGTATGTGATGGAATTTAACAATAGTGACCAATTTTATTGACACTGGCGCTCATATGTACAGTGTATGTATAAAAATACCATCTTCAGATGTAATCAATAGCAACAGGTACACTAGCACAGCTCCATTGTTTTATTCTACTGCTAATACTGGTATACTTTTACAGCTGCACCGGCGGCTGGTGGGGTTAATAAAAACTGAAAATTGATAATACAAGGGGGTGTATAGGGATATACAAACTGTACGTACATTTCAATAGGCATGTCCCTTCTACAGCAAAAAGGTATAGTTTGGATAACACACTGACGAGTGGGAGGCCTAACCATACTCCCCTAACCATAACTAATAATTCTTCTGGATAAGAGTCGAAGATTGCACATACATATTTCAATTCATTCTAACCTCGAAACATCCACTGTCCTTTAAACATAAGTCCAAATCGCTTGACTTCCCACCAAATCCATTCAATGATGACCCAAACATTTCCAATTGTGCATCTATATGTATAGTACAAATGACATCGTACACATATGAATTTGCAATAATCAAACAAATTAAACCATTATAGTTTCACCATCTGAACAGCAATGTCCTTTTGCACAACTTACCAGAATACAATGAGCGTACGTCACGTAAAATGCAGGCACACACCCATTCCCTTCGTTTGAAATCTTCATCATCAATTCTATATTGCCCTACAGAACAAAGAATATCTCACACAAAGAAAAATTGTACATGTATATAATAACTTACGCATAAATGACTTGAAGGACTGCTTCAATGACTGGAGAGTGCTTTTGCTAGGAACAGTAAGATTTTTCGGACTTTGCATCAAACGTTCTTCAGGGCATTCCTTGGAACATACGAAATTCAGGCTATATGTATACCCATACATGTACACATGTACACGTACATGTACAAAGATATAAACTCAATATTCTACCTTCCCCAAAACTTTGTCAGTACACATACAAAGATGTAAACTCAATATTCTACCTTCCCCAAAACTTTGTCAGTACATGTACAAAGATGTAAACTCAATATTCTACCTTCCCCAAAGCTTTGTCAGTATAAATATATGGATATGTTTATGAGTGCACAACAAGTAGTGTGCAGCCACAATACTTGATGCATGCAGAAAAAGTAGTTTTACAGAACAGCAATATGTATACCATATACCTTAACTGTGTGGTCCAGCTTTTTGCAAGTCAAACAGCCTACAGGGTAAATCTGTAACAAAAGAATACAATTAAAATTAAAGATCACAAAAAACAATGTAATGTTCCAATTGCATTTTGGGACAGTTCCAAGAAAATGATACTTCGCATGTATACATGAAATGGCGACCACCGCAGCCAGGCATGTAGCAGCTCTGCTTCATACCATTGGGCCAACAGGAACCAATGGGTGACACTGGTCACCATTGGGTCAGCCTGTGTCCAAAACCATGACACTGGTCATGGTTTGGTGGCTGTCCCAGGGTGTTGCCCACCATAGATGAAAATAGCATACACATGCACACATTCAAATACATAATGAAGAGAGGAAGAGGAGGGTGGGTGAGCAACTGGTCACAGTCAAGGATAAGGACTGGAGTGTTGCCCCCAGGGAGCTCTCACTTAAATATAAACCCTGGAACCATGTCGACAAAAGTTCGGAATGATTTGATTGGATAAGGAGGATGTCGTAGTGGAAAGGATGCCCTGCAATGCTATTGGGCCTGAATGCCTGGTTAGGATAGCTCATTAAATGTATCTGTAGGAACATATGTTTACATCTTGGCCTTAGCAACAGTGCGCTTTTCTTATGTCAGATTAGTAACATCATACACGACAGAGCAATTCTCTGCATTAAACTTAGTTTACTACCACTGTACCTAAACTCTACCTTGAATGTGAATATTTTCGGAAGGATGCATGGCAAACTGATCTTTGAATTTTTATAGAAATTGGACAGCTTAGTGTATATGCAAAATGTGACTGGACTATAATGTACAATAAAGGAGATGAAGCGTTTTGAAAACCGTGTGTTTTGGTGAGATTATGGCTGATTTCCATGCACAAATTGCATTTAGCGTCTATCTCTTCACCTTGGAAAGATATATTAAAGTACGAACGTGGTTTCACGGGCTTCAAGTACAAAATCCCGAAAAAGCCAGCGAGATCATGTTCGTACTTGAATGTGAGTATTCTTGGAA
The DNA here is from genome assembly GCA_963681505.1 of Eunapius fragilis. NCBI lineage: Eukaryota > Metazoa > Porifera > Demospongiae > Spongillida > Spongillidae > Eunapius > Eunapius fragilis. Next base: position 4,889,799 of record OY811980.1, on the reverse strand, counting down.
TGATGCATGGCAAACCGACCAATATTAGGATTTTTATAGAAACTGGACAGCTTTGTGTATGTATGCAAACTGTGACTCTACTATAAATGCACAATCGCACAATCAAGGAGATAAAGTGTTTTGAAAACCGCACGTTTTGGCGAGATTCTGACAGATCTCCACGCGTAAATGGCGCGATTTAACGTCTATTTTTTCACCTGGGTTGTCTGTAAAATGTTTTGTCCCTAACATGTGGTAGATAACCTTGAGGAACAAAAAAACTAATTTGCATTGTATGTGAGTAACCCATGAAAGGAGGGAAGCAAAAAGACAGACAGATGGCAGGATGAGGCTATGAATATTGTCTACCCAAGCAGAGGATAACAGCTGAATCACATGGTTGAATACATGAAGTACATATGAAAAAGTTGCTCACGATATATACAAATATTTTTTATAACTATCATGTATATAACATCACCAATTAATCACACCATTAGAAATCTTACTTGATAGGCAAAGTTCTTGGCAACAAATTCATAGGAAATAGGATGGCCTGTAGCTGTCTGAGTTGTGCTAATGTCTGATACAAATTCCTTAATGGCAGACTGGTTGGCACCAATACCACTGGTTGCTATATATACATGCGCATGTGGGCTATTGTCCATACAAGTGGAATCAAGGGTAAGAGTGGAAAGTTTATCAGTAACATGAATAAGACCAGGTGAATCGGTACTACATGTTAAAAGATTGGAATCGTTTTCACAATCAGTGTTCAAAAGGGTATCCTCTGACACAATTTTATCTACCATCGCAGGAGAATGGTTCAATGAGGTTTCAACTGGAGCTAGAGTCTGAGTTGTGTTGTTCTTAGCAATGCTGTCATACATATCTCCATCCACCCTCATGTATACAGCTGCATTTCGGTTACCCATAGAAAAGATTTCATCATGTTCATTAACAGCTGCACTCAAGCTATCAGCTTCACTATTCAGAAACTCTTCTGCTGCACCAGTAACCAAGCATTCTGATGGGTGATCAACGACATCCTCCACGTCACCTTCGTCAAGTTTCTTCAACTCTTGGTCTTGAGTTGCACTACCTTGTTCATCCAAATAGTATTGATCATCTGATACATCCTGTTCATACAGATCACCAGAACTGATCACTTTGTCAAGCTCCACTAATTCTTCACTTGTGGCACAAATGTTTCCCATCTCATCCGTAATAGTATTGCAATACTTGTCTGCATCTTCTACTAAAATAGGACATTCATCAGCAGCAATTCCCTTATTTGTCTCAAGGCATATGTCAGTCTTGCTAGATGCCGCCAAGTTGTCTTCTTCGTTGTTAACAAAGGGATGATATTTCACACCAGAGAAATATATAAGGGTCTTTTTGATGGAATTCACCAAATATTGCATAACTGGTGGGAAAAAAAATCAATAGTTAAGGCATGAAATAGACATTGTGCAAGCTTTTCTGTATAGTGAACAGAGTTATAATAACACTCAATTCCTAGAGAAACGTCATTGCTTGGTACACCTTCTACCTATCTCAGGCTTTAGAGAAGTAAACATACCAAGGTTACTATTGGAGTGTGTAAATAAACTGTGAGAAACAGAAGTACTAAATCAACAAAAGCTGTTGGAACAGGTACATGCCCCGCATTAAAAAACTATTCCGTTAAAAGTATTGATTGTCTTTGCCTGACAGACTTTTCTGCATTCATCTACCACCAATATCCCAAGTTCACTGAACTTGATTTTGTGCAGTTCATATTCTTCACACCAACGACATTTATTTAACAACCTGCGGCTACATTTTGTGGTCCATCCATCATGACAGATCATCAAATTTATCACTAAGTGACCTGTTTCAGCACTTGCAAATAGACACAAATTTACTGTGGTTACCTACCAACTAACAACCCTCACATGAAACACTCTTAAAGCACATGCACACAATTCACAACACTGCATACAAAATGATTGTACACAGACCTTTGTCTAAAGATGCGGCTCTGGCAAGGTTTGATTTCTTGTTGCAAGGATCTACGATCAGAAAACAAGGCCAGTCCAATCAAAATCTAACAATCAAACCCCTTCAGTCACAAACACTCAAATATGTCATAAGCTATTAATCTTTCTTACATTGAAAGAAATGCAATGTAATGTGGTTGACAGAAATGCAAAACGAAATGCACATAAAAAATTAAACAGACATAGTAAGCTGGCATCTACATGTACAAGCTTTTCAAGAGTTTGAGCCTGTTATTACCTTAACTCATTGTACTAAGTGTCTTTGCAACTCAAACATGGTGAATAATTACCTTCAACGACCAATCGGTGTAAGGAGAATACAAGTCTGCGTGACAGCCATTCTCTTTTTCCTTTATGAAGTGGAGCATGTTGCAAAATGCTCACAGCATGCTCATCAATCTTGAATTCTAGACCATAGTATCTGAAGTAGTGACACACCTCAATGTTAATAGCAATACATTGGTATCAGTCAGTATTTCATTCATGTTAATGTGCTACTATGCAGCCATTCATAACGCCCTATATCGCTTTTTGACATTCTTACAATTGAATAAGATGTATGAAAAGGCAGAAGTGTCATTTTGCACTTCAAAAAATGATGACACTGCTAACACTAAAACAATAATGATTATCCAAAATGAGCCCAATTACACAACACAATTTAACAACATATTTTTTGAAACAACAGTGCTGCAAGGAATTGACGGATTATTTCCATATAAATTATAGAAACCTTGATTCCTTGCAAGCATAAAACAGTGTGAATCTGACTTCAAACTAAAATTCTCATCAATGCAAACACCAATGTTCTTGTGGGCCGCATTGAAAGCAGAAATGTGTGTCGGATAACAGACAGACAATGGACATTTTCCAATTGATTTTGCAACCTATCTGATCGATTTTGCGCATTTGAGGTAATGATGTTAGCGCACAATCTTCATTTGTAACTAGTTGAATTTGTGGAAATAGATGGGGCATCTATAAGCTCAGGGCCTTGTTTCTAATGCGACCCATCTGATGCTGCTTTCCCTGGGTTACTAACACATTAATAGGGATGCACGAATTCCAGTTGCTAAACCTTGGTTCATCGTATGCAGGGTGAACGTAATAGGCAACCGTTTGTTTCTCCATCACAGCAATCGTATTTGAACGCTTAAAAGTATGTAGCTAAGCTAAGCGTCTGTCATAGTCATTTAGAAATCTGAAGGGACTCTTTGGAGTACTTTTTAGTAGCGCGGACACAAGGCTCAGAAACAATCTCCCCTTAGCGCTCAAAGTGCGCGATAATGACGTAATCATCACTGTACTTTTATCGTGGCAGCTGCAAACTGGCAAAAATTAACCACTTATGCTGTTGCCTAATACATAAAACAATGTCCGACCAATTCCATAACATGTCAGGACAATTTGGAATATTGCAACACGGTCATAAGGATTAGCTGAATAATCATGAGGCCATTTTCTCCATTCTTCAAAACGATCCCTCACCAACCCAAACTTTCCTGCAATGTTCATTGTCAGCACAAAGCCATTAGTTGTATTACTCCATAACTCATGAATGCTATCAGCTGGTAACATAGACTTTCCAAATAAGGCTCTAATACACTGGTAAACCAAAGATACAACCAACACGGATTAGAAATGACCCATTTAAATTAATAGCGTGATGTCACACCCGCATTACCGGCTGATGTCACTTAATTATTAATTGGCTGATATATTTTGTAGCTCAGAAGACAGTTCATCATTGTTCAAAGCATTTGTACTCAAGGTATGATCAGCTGCATTTTGACCCTCAATTACATTTGTTCAAAACACTGGTTTCGGTACTACTACAACTCAAAGACAGTTTCTCTATAGGAAATGTTTAATCTATAATCAACGACTGCCCGGTTCACCTGAGGTTCATCTGTTACCTTTCACCCATACAGTTACCTTATTGGTAACAGCATATAAAGCTTAATGGCTTCTCAAGGAGCTGCTGGGACCCAGTTATCAGCACCAAACAAAATCTTACCCCACTTCAAGCTGTATGATGAAGTATCGCAGCAAGGCGGACTACTTACGAAGGCGTGAATGTATCAACACAAACAATTGGATCACGCTGGAAGGAGTCTAGCGTAACGGAAAAAGTGATTTCTATCACGGTATAACATATGAATAGTTATATGTGTAACAAGACCTCTTACAAAACTGCAGTATTGAGGCCTCTTTTCACAGGTGTCCCTACTTTACTGCTTATGTAAAAATCAATATACTTCCATGATGAATACAATGACTGGTGGTTCCTGTCAATAACTTATAACTGAAACACTGTAGGTTATTGCAAGTAAACAAAACGTTTGGATGCTGCATTTCCACCATCTCAGTCAGTCAGAACTAACTCTTTTATGGAGAGGAAGATCCAAATTGACCTGTTGCAAAGGTATGGGTCTCAGTAACCTTCATGTACTAAGCCTAGCCATCACTATCACATTATAATGTATGGTTTTAGAGAACTAAAATACGAGTAGCTCACCCTCAATCCCGCTCCTATCGTTCTCCAGGTTCTGCTTCCTCTCCTACCTTTATTTTCGTATAACCATGGATACTATAGCTAATGGATCAGAAACGGATAACGTGATCAATTGATCTCTGTACATATGCTTGCATGGTGTATGTGGAGCCATTAAAAGAACGTTCACGCTGGAAATGAAGAGATTCGATGGTGAACTAAAATTGTGGATATCCTTTTGGGATTCATTTGAATCTGCTGTCCATAAGTGCTGATTTGTCTGCAGTAGACAAGTTCAATTATCTTCAATCTCTACTAGAAGGTCCTGCAGCTGCAGCAATAGCTGGACTAGCACCATCCTCATCAAATTACACTGAAGCGGTCACTATCCTAAACCGGCAATTTGGAAACAAGCAGCTCATCATAACTCGCCATATGGATGATAGTGAAAGATAGTAGCATAAATTGCTACAATACCTTCTCACTGTCATTTGTCCTTGTCTGCTCACATAGAGATGAGTGATCAGGAAAGAACAATCCCTAAAAGAAAAAAAGTGGATGGCAATAAACAGACAGAGCCAAAGGAGGATGGCATCCCCCATCTCAAATTCACAACCACCACTTATAATAGTGGATGCTACTACACTAGGCTGTAGCCAACCGATGTTCAATAGAACATCGAATGCCTTTGGCTTAATAGCCAATTTTGCACAACAGGTTAGTATACCTTGCTTGTTTGGTTTGTGTGGTCGTGAGGTAGACCCTTGCACATTAGACCTTTTCCACAGTAACCCATTTCTCCAAGGGACACCCTGGCGTCGCTGTAATCCCTCGTCCTGAGGTTAGTGACCCCATGCCCGCACCCATACAGGCTGCAAACTCAAGGATTGCAACTTACTCCAAGGATGCACTAGATCTAAAGAAGAACGCAGAACATACATCTATAGCTAAGATGTTTGGTGCATATATTGATGCAGACCATATACCTAACTGGCTGCTCCTTAAAAAGGAGCAACAGCTGAAGGTCAAAGACCTTCCTGAGAACCAAGGTTTAAAAAAAAAATTGGTTAATCATTCAAAAATGATGCCAATTGACTCTCCTTGGTGAGCTTAAGCTACAACATGAGGACCAGGCGAAAGCCAAACGTGATCTGGCTACTTGTCTTCCATCACCCACCAGCATAACGGTTTCAGAAGCCCTGTTACAGACAACCCACCCACCTTGCAGCTGGTCTTACGCGGCATTGAACGGCAACAGCCCAATCCATCTTGTAAACCCGATACGATTCAGGTCCTGTCAAGATTGATGAGAGGTTGGGGCACGACAGCACCCTGTGCACATACGATCAGCTGATGATACAAGCGGCCATGTCCCTTGTCTTCTTTGGTTTCCTTGGAGTTGGGGAGTGTACCACATCCACTCGACATTCTGCTACCCATCTCCTGGCCAGAAGGGACATACATGTATCATTATCGAAGGACTCTCCACTTTTCCAAAACGGATCAGCTGGGGAAAGGAAGTACGCTCACCATAGGGCGCAGTAGGGTGTCTGTAGCCCAGTTCAAGCAATGCATTCATACTCGGATGCATCAGGGTCTAAACCACCCTTCCACCTGAAATCCCGAGGACCCCTCACAACAAAGGTTTTCTGTTCCAACCCTTCATCGCCTTCCCAGGAGATCTGGGTTCAACCCCTCTAACTTCTTCGGATAGGACTGGAGTCACCATCACAGCTGCTTTCTTCCACCAGTATTTTTCAACTCGGTCGTTGGCGCAGCTCAGCTTTTCAAGATTACATCTACCACACTCCATCATACATGTACAGGCAGCTGCACCTTGAACAAACACTTGTATTGTATTTGCCATGAACAATTGCAATTTGCCATGCATGTTACAGCCAACTTAGGTTATTATGTTTGTCCAACATTCCATTTTAGGGGGGACTATCACTTGGGTGGAGCCCTACAGACTTAATTAAATTGGCTAACCCAGTCTGGACCAGCATCCAGACCTGGGACACAGGTTCCAGCTTGTGGCCAGCATCACACTGGGCCTGTTTAACCTTGGGGGTAGGGTGCTTTCCTATTAACCCATTGAATACTCCTGCCTGGCCCCCTGTTGCGGCAACCAGTCAAACTAAACCAGGGCACTTGCGAGTTAAGGTTGCATTCTGAAAGCCTTGGACAAAAACGATATAGTTACATGTTATGCAGAATTATCATAATGCTGCAACCTGATTAGAGTTGCAAGATTTGTTGCAGGGGTGGTAACAAATTCTACACCATTGTTACCAGATCCTTGTTCATCATAGCGGTGAAGTAATCTATTCACTCCTGTAAACTGAATCTGGTGCTAACACTTGTACCACATGTACATAAAACCAATTCAAAATCATTTGCTCAAATCAAGGAACATTCTAGTAGTTTGTAAAAAAGAGATGTGCAGCCAAAAGAGTCTAAGAACTCCTTGACGTGCGTATATGAAACTTCTGAGGCAGTAGTGCCATGAAAACAGTACGCTTATATATAGTGTAAGCATCCGCGTCCCATGAGACCTTACTTGCCTACTGGCAAAGAGTGCTGCATTATTATACTGTAAAGGTGTAGGAAATGACTACAGCAGCTACATGTATATACGTTTGTGAATAAAAACCCATAAAACAAGTAAATAAAAATATTCTCTTTGATAAGGTGAAGTTGGACATACATGAAGGATTGCAAGAAAATAAGGAAACGAAGAAACAGACCTGTATTAGTAAGCTCATAGGATGCTATAGTGAACATGAGCTGCTACCTTCATTGATGCTTGTTTCATTACTTTTTACACCTCGCAACCCTATATCTATCCAGCTTTATTGAATAGAATGTAATAATTTATCTGTGCATACACGTACAACATCAACTACATCAGCCTAAAAACTTTACAATTCTTACCTCAATAATCCATACCAGAGAGCTCCAAGTGATTCTTGGTTTTCAGATTTCCACTTTGCAGATAAGTGGGACAAATCACTCAAGTATGTTCGTTCGAAAGGCAGCTCGTATTCAATACCCTGTCGATTAGGACTCAGCTCTACAAGCTGAAACAAATTAATTACCAATCAAAACTGCCATACTGAATGCATACACCAATAAATTTTATTCTTGAAGCCGCAAACTTTTTCTAAAAATAGCGTTCACAGACATTTTCATTTATACGCATATTTACATTGTAAGTACAACAGTACCTCATGAAGCACAGGCAACACAGGAGGTTGCCTCTGTTGGAGAAAATGCACTACCATCAGAATGAACATATGGGCTGGGTAGTGACCATCTTCTTGCCTGTCCACCTGACACAACTGTATTCAATAATAATAATAATAATAATAATAATATTGGTTGCTGGGGTACAGAAGCTAAGTGGGCATTATCTCAGCTTGCTTCCGGATTGGTTACCAGCCATCATAGCTCTATATGGGTGGCTAAACCTGACCTATGTTAGAGCCAACGTCAGGGCAATTCATTCCAAGATCATTAACTAACCTTAATTGATAGTTATTATGTGCTACATTGTTACATATTCTCTTGTATTAAAGTCTGTGACACCATCGAGGAAGTAAACGTTAATGGCTTCTTAATGAATAAATTCATGCCCACAATACCACAATGTGTAAAAATCTACCAGCTATGTTGTATATAAAAATGAACCTTGAGCAGCTTAAAAATTAGTCAAAATTTTCAAGTTAACAGGGGGTACTTTTAAAATATTTATTCAATTCGGCCATTATTTTGTACAGCATCCAAAATAAAGAATCATATTTTGATTCTACATGTACTATTGATAACTCTAAATATACAATATCTCATCTTCTGCTTTTACACTGTCTGTTTGATTTTCAAGAATACATTCTTTACTTTTTAGCCTCATTACTGGCGCCACCTTTAGATTGTGTAAACAAACAGTTCTCGCTAAAATAACTGTTCTGAACCATAGTTTGCTTAGTGTTTGATAAGGGCCACGCCTTGTACCTTTATTAGTTCTTGCTCCCTGAGGCCCTTTTGTATGTTTCTGCCTTTATTATTGCGCCCAGAGGCTCTTTTGTATATGACTATTGCGCTTTTGTGATACCATTTGCCTTTGTTCTCGCGCCCAGAGGCCCTTTGTACATCTATATGTTTCTGAGTTGTATGCATTCTGGATCAGTTTCTTTTTGGCGGATTTGACAACTTTGTGCGTGTTCCAGGATGTCGGCAGTTCTAGAGGGGACTAGCAGCAATAAAGACGAGTGTGTGTTGTTGGCTGAAATAGAGGAATTGAAGAAAAAGAGACCCCGAGCATTAACTGAAGAGCAAAAGACTGATATTCTTGTTGCATACCGCTCTCTGCAAGTTGAAGACCTGAAAAGGAAAAAGATGCGTCCAGGACGAAAGTGCGGCAAAGGTAATTACCAACAGCGGGTTAGCAGCATTTTAGGCTATTCCAGCAAAACGGTGGGACTTACCTATCGAGATAGGAACTGCAAGCAGCTGCAAATCGCAAACCCAAGCGTCAACGGATACCTAAATCTAAACAGGTACTGCTATCAGTGAGAGCATTGGTACGTCAGCAGAGAGCTAACAGTGAACGGGTTGTTGCTCGACATCTCATGCGTGAGCAAAGTTGGATTGACGTAGACGAAACTGACCGTAAGATGTTTGCCTCCACGCTGCACTGTGTTCAACGCTATCTTTCTCGTCATGGATTCAGCTGAGGTGACTCGGCAACTGTACCAATTTAAGAGACAGCAGCTGTTCGTGAGGCCTGTATTCAATACTTGCAGAGTCTCATTGACAACGAAAGTCTACCACCTGAGCAATAACTACGTATCGTTGACTTAGATGAGTCCTACATCCACCACCACTATTGCCGCCACAACGATTCACTTTTTGATCAGAACGATGCCAATTATAGAAAGCCGCGCACATAGAAAAAGGGAAAGCGTTTGTGCTTTGTTGCTGCAATTAGAAAATCCAACCCATTAATTCGTCAAGCCCCTACCGGTGCTGTATCCGTTGATGACAAGGCGGGTTTAGTACCCAACTCTGTGTGAATATTTCAGTCACAGAAATCATCTGGAGACTACCATCTAACAAACGCCTGCATGTAGGCAAAAAGTGCTGTTTTAGCCTACACGCAGGCGTTTTATTGCGACCTATGGTCCTCGCATTCAATGGCATATAAAACTTTGAACTCGAATAATGTAACACTTAAGGGTAGAGTTTCATTTAAATCCACTTTAGAGCACACTCAACCATCGGCTCTTTAGATACACAATTGAGATGGAGGAGTGTACAAAAATTGCCCACGATCTTGATGACAGAGAGTATAAAAGTTGGAAATCATGTGTGGGTGGCAAAATTATATCTGCCTAAAAATCGAAGAATACTAGCAAGTTTTTTTTGTAAATTGGAACTCGAGCTAAATAGAGGCGTTCCCCAGCCAGAGTGTGCGTAGCACTAGCAGCACGCTGGCGTTGTTTTCTGTCGCCACATGGCAAGTACCTCTCTTTGATTTATTGATCGTTGTTATTTCAAGCGTTGGCTGGCTGTTCATTTGTTGGAATGAAGTGATTTGTAATGCCTACATGTAGGTTAACGCGCCTACGCATAGGTTATGATCTAACATTAATAGTACTAACATTATCCACTGGTTCAAAACACAGTTATTACCAAATCTGAGCCAGCCTTCTCCAATTCACCTTGATAATGCAAAATATCATCGCACAAAGCCAGCAACTACACCAAGTGAATACAGGCTTAAAAAGGCAGAACTGCAGCAGGTTCTCACTGCACTGGTATTCCCTTTCCAGCAAAGGACACCGTTGCTACTCTTCGAAAAAAACTGAAAGCTTATGTAGATACAGTGGAACCAGAAGTAGTTCAGCTCGCAAAGCAGCAGGGTCACAAGGTGTTGTATATGCCACCATATCACCGTGACTCGCAACCAATAGAAATGGTCTGACTCGCAACCAATAGAAATGGTCTGGTCACAAGTCAAGGGTGAAGTGGGAAGGCAATATGACCTATCAACGACAATGGCAATAGTAAAGCAGCAATTGGAAGCAGCATTTGAACATCTGAATGCAGACACTACAGGAAGAACTGCTGTATGCCCATGTCAGAAAAATAGAAAAGGAGTACATGAAGCCTGATGACAATGAAGAATATAGTAACAGTGAAGATGATGCAGCATCAGACATGAGTGATTCAGATGTGGAGAGTGTTGAAGACCAAGAGAACCCTTCCCATTCTGAAAGCAGTTCTTCTGATGACGTGGACAGTGAGTAAGATATGGACAAAATGTAATACATTCACACTTATTCGTTTGAGTTATGTAAACGCTTCAAAGTGTTTTCATGTGAATTTCATTAGTGAACACATGCACATGTACAGTGAACACATGTAAACATTTCGAAGTGTTTTCATGTGAATTTCATTAGTGACCACACGCGTTGCTTGTTACTTATCATCAATAATAGTCTCGCTCATTAGTATTCAACACACTGAATTTTTAATAATACAAGATGGTCTGTGGAAAATAATATGTCTAACCTATTATTTAGACTCCAAAGACACCATTTATTTTAAGAAAAGAGTGCATAATTTTTACTTCCTCGATGGTGTTGGAACTTTAATAATAATAGTAACTGTGTAGCTTCAATCTGTAATACATGTATTCATGTATTCTGAAAATAATAATAATAATTACGGGTATTCAACCTGAAAGTATAAATTACTGCATAGCAAACAACTTAAAATTGAACCTAAGACTGCAATAAATAACATCTGATGTTCACAAAACAGAAGTAACATTGACGTAAGGTATCTAACAGTGTGGTGTAATCAATAAATCGTATTTAAACAAGACAACTCTGTAATGTTCAATACAAGTGATGCACCGCACAGCATGTACTTACTGTGCAATAAAAATTCCTACCTTGGCCCAGTGTCTGAACACAGCACCAAGCTTCACAACTCTCTCATCAATCGACGCATATTTTCTGAGCAAGGCAGCAATAGATGCTGGCTAGATAGAATTGTACTATTTAAGTACACATTCATTGAAGGAAACTAAGATAAGATCTAACAAACACACGCCCTTACCCAGACATGCAGTGGGGACACCCCAGACAGGCAGGATACCAAATGCCAATCCTCTTATCATCAGCTCTCTGGTGACCAGTTATTACCCACAAAATGAATGATCAATATTGAATTACTGTCTAAGGTATAAATAATTTCATAGTCCTGAACCCAGGACTGATGCCTGGAGAGTTAAACTAACACTTGGTAAAAACACAATGTTCAGCTTACTTGAGAGTCCATTATGCGAACTTCACAGAGGAGACCACTGCCATTATTACAGTATCAGAGGTCACCACAGAATAATCATTACACTTTAGCCCAACCTTTTCTTATGCCTTAGTCGTATGTGAGGAATTTTGTTCCACGCAAAGAAGTTTTCTTCCACAGAATCATAAATTTCTGCTGTGTGAAAGGAGAAGATGTACGACAATTCAACAACTCATTGCAGTCATTTCCAGATGGCATCATCAACATACAGCACATAATAATCAGTGAATGAGTCACAACTGCTAGACAAATCAGAAGGCACAAACTTACATTTGGATTGAATTAATGACAGGAACACATTGAAGACTTTGCTCTATAGAAAAGCAATGACAGAATGGGACACAGTGCATTCCAAGTTAGTAAATACAGCTTTGTAATAAATTTGTCACATAAACCTCCTCAACACTTTGATAATTTTACTAGATCAATGTTTAAATTTTGATTATACAAATGATATACATATTAATCCATCAATGTTTAAATTTTGATTATACAAATGATATACATATTAATCCAACTACTGTTTGAACCTGCAGTTATCAAACTATATTGCATTTATGCATTAATGATTTATGTCATATTTGTAATCACAACACAGTGATACATGCCCTTCATGAATAAATTATGGACGCATTTTAAGCTGAGAACATACGGGTGTGCCACAGATGTCGGGGAAGTCCAGAAATATATTCACATCACTAGTAGTGAGGGCAAACCCTGTCTCACTGGATCCGAACAGCTTCACTACCACCTCTGCAATAGCAACATTAACCGATTACCAGCCGTAGGTGCATAAATACACATGCAGTAATGATTTTTAACGGCTGTAGGGTGCATCTAAAATTTGCATCTTAACAGCTTAAAATTAGCATCACATATGTCAAACACTTACTATAGACACACATCACAAAATATTTGCCCAACTGTTAGAAATGAGAACAATGGCAGCTTATATTGCATTATAAAAGTTATCAGTACTTAAGGCAGGTCATCCAGTGCAGTATATTACGTGTTCACAGATCTGTGAAATCTACTTTAGTTACACAGAAAACGTGAGATACATGCAACATATATAATATCCCACTACAGCAATATACAACACACAATGAGTTGAATTAGACAGGGACGAAGCTGGGCGCAGTGAATATTGCTGCTGATGATGATAGCATTGAACCAATGACACTAGATGTGTTGAGCACAAAGACATAGATGTTGGAAGTGGGCAAATGCAAAGCAGAGGAAGATGAGTTGGATCTAGGTTTCCTAAAGACAGAGAGAAATACGTATGATAAATCAGCCACACTACAACCTAAACTATAAAAAAGCACACCATCCTTTGACCATCCTTTCAAAGGAGGGTGTGTGCTTTTCGTAGTTTGGGATGAATACAATTTGGGTGAAGTGGCAGGCACACATGTATGCACTGTGTTGGATGATTAGTATTGAGTATGGATTGTTTACACATCATCCCTCCACATACAGTAGGAGACACGAAAAAGGTTACGTTCCGTTTACATAAAACGATCGTTGCGCGGTGTTGACTACAGCCTGTTATACGAAGTACAAATTGCGTCTGTAAGGTGTGTTGATGGGTGTTGATTGCGTACACGCATTACATCGTTTGTACTACCTGGCTGCACGCTACCGTTGCGTTTGTGCGCCACATTCGTCGTGAGTCGCTTTAGCTGTCGCGATGCATTCTGAAGTCTTCAGAAAAAGAAAGTAAGTCTCTCCAAATCGAACGGCAACCAACCTAACAATGTTGTGATGGTTTATTTCTCTGCGCTTGATTCCAGAAGCATAACGTGCGTACGTAAGCGTAGGTACGATGCGCACAATTGAAACGATACGTACAGTCGTAAACGTATTCATACACGAAAATTGATACCGTCGATCGTGTTAACTCCGTGTATACCAGCGTAGTTCGAAACTATACAATCGTACATACGGCGTGCTAACAATACGGAACGTAACCTTTTTCGTGTCCCATACTGTACATGTATTATTCTCCTACACCCCCCACATATCAACGTACCCCATCTACATGTAGGTGCACATTCAAATAGAAAATAGCACTCGCACAATAATTGGAACTTACTTTTAAATGGGTTATCTGCTGGAAACTAGCGTGAGACAACCGTACATTTAATTTATTACAACAAACACTAGAAAAAAGATCTCCTCACTTTGTAATCCGACTGAATATTCTGTGTTTGAGCTGATTTCACCACATTGCGAATTTTGCAAACAAGCACAACCAAGACAAAACAAAACAAGCAATTGCGACCAGACATGAAAATGAAAATATCCCGGGGAGTGTATACAAATGGTAGAAAGTAACTTAACCATACACACTGTGCCCTATTCTGCTCTACAGCTCAAAAACCATGCAGTACAATTCTGGAGTTGTGACGTTAAGCAATTGCAGACAATTAATTTGGCCACCTATTAGCTAAACTCTGCCATGAGTAAATAAAAGCAGTAACCAACCTTCCAAATAATACACGTGGATAAAATTGCGTACAACGTACCTGGCATTACAGGCTGCACAATCATCTGGAGCTCTGAGGCAATTTCTTTTCTCACTTCCAATTGACCTATAGCTGCAGCAGCATGCTCCTGGTACACCCCCTCCACCAAGTCGGTAATAACATGTAGGCGGTCAGCAGAAATTGTGGGAAGGTTTTGCAACGTTGAAATGATCCACATAGTCTGTGAAATTAAATAAATAATATACAGCTAGTGGCATTGTGCAAAGAGTAACGTGTATTTTACTGAATGGTGCTTTATCACCCTTTTTCACAGTTAGACAAACATTCAACATAGCACAATTCAATTTTGTTCAGACATGAGTTGACATATACATACATGTATATGGGACAGTGTCCCCGCAAAATCACCCATCTGGATGGTTTTTCAAGTTTTCATTTCCGTGAACTCCATAGAGCTTCTACATGTATCAAATGGTCTTACGCATCCTAAATTGGACTATCAATCATAAAGTTATTAGGCACTGAATTTATAATTAGCCATACACTTCAATTACTTTTCTTTTGCCTGTCCTGGAAAATTTGATAAAGTATCATAAGGGTGATTTTGTTGCACACAGTTCCATTTAATTATTAATTAATACCATCAGCAACTAACAGTATAAGCGCAAAGATTGATTTGTGACTCTGGCAAAAGTCACAGGAACATGAATTATGTAGGCTAAGCATCATACTTGTCAAGGGCTATCCTTACAAGATCCTTACAAGTTGCTGACATGCAGGTTGACGCAATGGACTGTTCATATTAGCATTTTGTGTGTATTTGTTTTTTGTATCCATATTGCCCAAAAATAAAATTTACACAGGGTGTAGTTTTCGGCAGTTGGTAGGTGTGGCATACATGTGGCATACACAGGTCGACTTCTGGGTAACCAAATGAATACTAAGTAAACATCCAGTAAAACTTTTAACTACAATTCATATGAGTTGCAGGCAGCAAGTTGACCCATGCCTACCAGGCTTTAGGGATATTAGGTGTTTTTTGTACCATGTAGACATCATTGTATAAACTTTGATAACTACCACCATTTTGAATTGATTGGAGCACCGTTAAAAATCAATCAAAGCGGCTTATAATTACGAAAGTTTCGAACATTATGTCAAAGGTACATTAGATGTACACAGTACAAAAATACCTAGCAAATGCAATCTGGTCATTTCAAAAGGGTTGATTTAAGAGTAGCGAACTGAACTAGTTATCAAATATCGCAGGTACTGTTGAACAACTTGAGTTTGAAAAATGTGAGTGGCAGCTTGTACAGCTGTACAGAACCGGTCATAATAAAAGTCACGTTCCGTTTTAGTGCTACGATCGTAGCACTGTGCAGTCTTTTTAAAACACGAAGATAAAACGATGATCTTTCTGACACATGTGTACGTGTTAACTAATTCCCCGAAGTACACAACTCAGTTTACACCGGTTTTATAGTAGGGCACGCGGTTACAAAACGATGATGCTGCATAGATCGCTGAAAGGATTGAGCAAACGTAGCGTATAAAACTGAACAAGTGCATTCGCTCGGAAGAACTGTTTTACTAAATACCATTAAGTCATTATGCTTCCGCCCTCAATGGTAAAAATCGCTCGCTTTGACCACTACATGTACTTCTTCAATACGCCTCCTCTTTGAGTTCCCAAAATCCCTCCTCCCTTGAAGGGATAAGTGGATGACGTCATAATAACAGATGAGCCAGCTTTTAATTTAGTCACAGTTAATCGAACTGAGCATTGTTGCATAACGTCCATCCAAGCGATGTTCTACAACCTATCAAGCGATGCGAACGTTTTTTAAATGCGTCTAAACTGCTAACGATTAACAACTTTTGTGTTAATCGTATTTGAAGAATAGCTACGATGTCAAAACTAAACGAAACCAGAAGCCATATCTTAGTGCAACGACCATCGCACAAAAACAAAATGAGACTTTTATTTTGGTCGCTACTGTACATGTTCTGCCATTTATGCCAGTTTAGGGTCCCCAAAGGAGGGCGGTTCCATGGATAGTGGGTCATTCCATATCCTGTGGGACTCAAGATGGATGCTATACTTTAGATTTTGGTGCATATTTGTATGACCTAAGTGGCCCAAAATAACTTTTAATAACACAAATGGTTACGAAATACACCAGTCATGAATAATTAATTATTTTCAACTTTGATGAGTCATAACTCCTTCCTCACAGAACATGTATGGCTATATTTGGCATCACATCAATGTTCTCTTAGTGTACTACCCAGCTATAATATGTTTTCATGGAGGAGGTGAAAGTAAATCATAAATGTGTTTATAGCAGTTTTCAATATTTAAGTCATTTGCAGAATATTATTATTTATTTTTTTATAAACGGAAGACATTCATTGTCTTTATGTATTTACGAAATAAAATGTCTGAGTATCAGCTAGTTTTGGGAACCACAGAAGGTTTAACACCAAGATGCTATTTTGTTTTAATTTATGGTTAATTTTAACACTAATTAGAAGTGTTATTTAGAAACGTCTCAAGTGGTACTACATAATACCATCCTCAGCTATCACAACAATTAAAAAGTGTTAGTAAAAATAGATTTTTTGTGTAGTTGAAAAAGTGCATCTTTAAAAGAACAAAGGCATAAAGGCACAAAAGCGCAATAGTCATACAAAAGGGCCTCTGGGAGCAAGAACAAATAAAGGTACAAGGAGTGGCCCTTATCAAACACTAAGCAAACTATGGTTCAGAACAGTTATTTTAGCGAGAACTGTTCGTTTACACAGTCTAAGGTGGCACCAGTAATGAGGCTAAAAAGTAAAGAATGTATTCTTGAAAATCAAACAGACAGTGTAAAAGCAGAAGATGAGATATTGTGTATTTAGAGGTATCAATACGTGTAGAATCAAAATATGATTTTTTATTTTGGATGTGGTACAAAATAATGGTCGAACTGAATAAATATTTTAAAAGTACCTCCTGTTAACTTGAAATATTTAGCTGCACAAGGTTCATTTTTATAGCCAAGTGTGGTATTGTGGGCATGAATTTAATATTATTCATTAAGAAGCCATTACCGTTTACTTCCTTGATGGTGTCGTGGACTTTAAGGCTGCAGAAGGTCCCCCTGGTTCATCAAATGACGGGACGGCACCACGACAACAGTTGGGGCCGGTCACGGTACGAGCGCTGCTGGGGGAATTGGCGGGCCCAACAGATCAACTGGTACAAGTACAGGGCACACCGGTCATCAGTCAACTGGCTGGTTGGCGCTTTTTACTTCCGACCAAAATTAACTACGTGAATCTGGTCTAACCAGTATACGCAAGCTTACACTTACCTGAACCACGTTCTCATAGTTATAAAAGATGAGAGTTTTCAATTTACTAAAAAATCGATTGTTGTGATAGATGAGGGTGGTATTATGTAATACCGCTTGAGACATTTGTATACGACACTTACTTCTAATCAGTGCTATAAACGAACCATGAATTTTAAAACAAAACGGCATCTTGGTGTTTAAAATTCTGTGGTTCCCATAACTAGCTGATACTCAAGACATTTTATTTCGTAAATACATAGAGACAATGAATGTCTTCCATTTAAATTATAATATCATTCTGCAAATGACTTAAATATTTAAAACCATGCTATATACACATTTTAATTTAACCTCCTCCATGAAAACATTATAGTTGGGTAGTACACTAAGAGAGCATTGATGTGATACCAAATATAGCCATACATGTTCTGTGAGGAAGGAGTTATGACTCATCAAAGCTAAAAATAATTAATTATTCATGACTGGTGTATTTCCTAAACCATTCGCATTATTGAAAGTTTTTTGGGCCAAACGAGCTTTCATATTAGGTCATACAAATATGAGTATTTGCACCAAAATCTAAAGCATAGCGTCCAACTTGAATCCCACAGGATATGGAATGAACTTAGTGTCACTGTACCACAGAATGTTCCCACACCTACAGGATATACAGGATATACCACACCTACAGGATATGCCACACCTACAGGGTATGCCACACCTACAGGTTATGCCACACCCACAGGATATTGGGAATACTTTATCCTTGCCAGTGCCCCAAAAAGTTGGCCCGAGAGATATATACACACATCCCTGGTGCTCACCACGGCTCTTACTGGGCTTGAACATGGTAAGCAGACACCAAAATGCATTTATGTACAGTAAAATTGCATTTAAACAAAAAAATGCACTTTTAGCCCACTTCTGATAAGCTCAAACGCAATGCCCCCACCATTACTTCTCAGCACTAAGAAAATACTTGCTGCCAGAGACAAAAGATACATGTTAAGATTAAGATTCACTAGTTGTCAACATTTGAAGTCCTTTGCCTGTTATTGTAGTTTTGGGCAAAGGATTTAAATTGCTTTCTAAGGAAAGCAACAAAGGACCTTTGTATACATGATATATGAGTCTTTCATCACAGAATGACAATCACTTACGTCATGGTGGAGCTGGGAATGAAAGTACACCTCAAACACACATCACATGCATGCATAGCGTGTGTTTTAACGCATAGCAGCTTCATTAAATGTTATTTTTTTAAATTTGAACTGTGAACTACATGGGGAGCGGGGGGGAAGAAGGGTATCCAAGATTTCAAAGCTGGTAGGCAAGGGTGAGGAAAGGGATAACCAAGGAGCTAGGGGGGTATGAGGAATGCTTTAAGCTCCCCCATTAGGGTCTGGGCTTAGCCCCAAAAGAAGTTTTGTTTTCAACGCTTTTTGAGGTCAGAAAAGTATCACACAGTCCCCAGTAGTAAGGTATAATTAATTTGTAGTGAAAAAGTACTTTGCTTCTGTAAGCTGCCCCATACCACCGTGGGACAGCTTAGAGTCCCTCTGCTGGCGATGAGTAGGGTCCTCCCATTTTCAGCCCCCCCCCCCACCAAGTTTTTCAAGCTTGCTTATGTGCCTGGGAAGAAGGGGAAAGCAGGTATGTATTCATTCGGATAGGCCCAACTAAATGGAATATAGTAGGCATGGTTTAAAAAGTATGCATAGTAACATACTTGCTGGCCTTAAGACTTAGAATATCAGTTTATTAGCCGCTTGCCTCTCTGCGCGTAATTCAGTGGCGGATTGAGAGGTGTGGGTGTGTGACTGCCAGTATGTTCACGGGAGCCTCAAACCCTTATCGTTGAATTGCAAATACTGGAGGCCCTATATATTGGTTGCCAATGTACAAACTGATATCCTACAAGTACCATCCCAATTAACTGAACCTTTCCTTATCAAAGCAGAATCAACAAGTAGAGACAAGAAACATAGAAAAAAAAACCTTACAAATCAATTCTTGTTTTTAAAATCACTTGTACAATGATTGAACAGTATTATTATGTGCTCGATCATCTAAAAAATAAAAATTGATTTGACGGGGTTTTTTTTAGTATGCAGAGGCAAACGATTGTGTTCTTTGCTTCTAGGCCTATGGGTCAAGCAAGGCCAAATTTTTGCTTGAACCTACCACTGCATCCACTCGGACAATATAGATAGCTTCGCTATGACACGCATTGCAAATTACTTCATTGAAAACGACATTACGCATTTGCATTCTGCGATTCATAATGCAGTACACAATTAATAATTGTGTAAGTACTGAGTGCACTGTATTCTATCATGGACAACCGTTACAGTGATGAGTACACACAAACATTGCCATATCTGCACATAATGTGCTGAATAGACCCCCTATGCATCTATTAATACATGCACCAATGTGGTTCCTCTACTGCATACTCTGTATAATTATGTACACACAAACAACATTTACAACCCCTAAGAAAAAAAAACAGGGCAGCCCAGTAGGGGTGGGGGGAATAAAGACCCCCCCCCCCCCCCCCCCCCCCTCCACCAAGGCCACCCCCTGCCTATGGGCCTGCTTACTTTACAATTTAAAATAGGCCATTCACGTCAACACAGTATTATAACTTGTTTCTTACTTGTACTGTATAATAGAGATATGGGGGCTCAGCCTCCGCTTTAAAAGGGGGTTGGGGGGGGGGGGGGGGGGGGGCTATAGACCCCTCAGTTCCCCCCTCCCCCCCTTTCTAAGCGTTATATACGTCTGCTTACGTTCACATGCACACACATAACACGGGCAGAACGAGTGGCAAACCTCCTCGTTTTCTTTGTGCTTCCTGCTGTTGTAATGGCTCTGTACGAAAGATTTGTTCTTCAGCCCAATACAGCAACACGTACAATAGTACTCGTCATTTTTGTACTTCTTCTGTATCTGGTTTAGAAAATTGTACTAAATCATGCTTACACATCAAGTTCACCCTAACCTTGCACGTTACATCTTCCATGCGCAGTACTGTAGCTCGGCTCGTAATCGCTGCCATTATTATTCCCTCCAAAAAAAAACATGCATTCGCGCATGCGTACCCCTGCTGCCTCGTGCCCAGGCCTTCGTTGATGTAATCTCATCCTATTGAGTTAGCATACGATAACTCGTGATAGGAACGTTGTACATGCAATGCGCTTGTCATTGTAACATGGGTACCCCCCCCTTCCCCCAATAGGGGCCGACGTAGGGATTTGTAGGGGATTTGACACCGCTAATTGGATTGTGGTTTTTCGTTGAGCTAGAGGCGGAGATGGGTCCGATGCACACAAAAAAATGGCTGCGTAGGCACATTTACACCTTGCAGTGGCGGATCCAGGGTGGAGGGGGGGAGGAGGTGGGGGGTTGCAACTCCCATTTCAAACAGCCGCAATGAAATATTATCATTAGTAACAAAATTATTGCAAACTGAAATTCGTATTACAACTGCAGCTGTGCGAGCAAACTAACGGCAAGGCAGTATCATGATGTTATGAAGTCGCGTTATGTAGTGTTTTGCGCATGATGTAATAAAAAGTGTTAGCGGCTGGGGCTCCGCGGCCGCCCCAGACCCCCTAGCTAGGCGGGAGGGGTACCCCTCCGCAGCTTCCCGCGCTTTAATGAATATTAATTCACAACCTCTTCCCCCCCCCCCCCCCCCCCCACCCCCAACCTTTTTCTGAAATCCTGGATGCGTCCCTACATGCCGTATATCATCTGTGCATGTGCGCGCGTCCGGAGAGAGGGACAGAGAAAGGGCGGATCCGGAACGAGAGGGAGGTAGGGAGATAGAGTTACTAGTGTTGTGCGCAACCACTCGAATAGGTGGTATCAAAAACAAAACAGAGTTGCCACATAAAAGAAGACGCTGAGAAACCCGAATTGAGCTTTCGCTGAGCAGATACCGAAACACGCGTGGGTGAACGTGCAATTTGACAAGCTCTGGTCAATTTGTTCTCCTCAACGGCACGGTTTTGCGACATCAATGCAAACTGTTTATTTCTGACCTCTTATTCGATGAATAAAACAAGTTAAACGATCTGATCGTTAGGAATTGCGTTAGAATAAAGTTTTAACTTTTACCTTCAATCTCCAGGCAGCGGTCCTTGATCTAGACCGCTACGGTCCTAGATCTAGGACCACCATATTACAGCTTCGAAATTAATTGAAATATTTCTAACTTAATATTTTATTATGTTCTCAATATTATATTAGTTAAGAAGAAATCATTATAACAATTCGTTTATTTTCTAATATTACTGCATTAGAATGTGTTTATCGCAAAAATTGGTGAAAAAAGTGATGAAAGTTAATCGGTTTCTGTTTTTGCTTGTAACTTCACACCCATATGTGCTCTATTTCACTGAGGGGAACACATTTTAACATTAGTAAAACACTGCCCTACAACTGTACTCTGATTTATGCATACATTATGCTTCAAACATTATATATGATAGATAAACGAATTCAGTTTGAGTGACATGATGACATTTATAAATGATTGCATTTAACATGACTGAAGAGCAAAATTAGCATTCAAGAGAAGAATTTTTATAATTGACCTAGTCAGATCCAATCCTGTATGGTTCTGCTAGTTAGTGCTCTTTCCTCAAATTAATTAACCAATTACATGTTGGGATTTTAATATGCAAGTTTTATGAATTAATTATGAATACGTAGTTATTTATAAAGTGTTAAAATTTTCAAAATTTTCAAAACAGGCTTTCCTTATTTTCAGCAGCTTAGTTAGTCGTCCTAGATCTAGGACGGTTGAAAATTAAAGGTCTTGGAGAGTCGCATTTTTTAATGGTTTCATAATCGGGGTCAAATCTCTGAAAATTATTGGACAGTTGCAGGGCAAGGGAACTATGAGTTTGAGGCTACACAATAGCTGATATAATATGGGTTGTTCAGTGTCAGGCTGTAGCTCTGCATGCATGATGAGGGAGGAGGATGGGGTTATGTATCGAGCCATAGGCAATTATACTTCTCCTTGTGTAAACTACTGTACGAGATCGTATCTGCATGATTAATTGCCATGCACATGCCATCACGATCAGCACCTGCATTTTTCACTACAAGTTCAGGTCTCTTAGCCTCCATTACATACCTTTGTGGTTCTATTTCATAGCCACCAATAGATGCTTGTGTCTCATAGCCTCCACCACATGGTCCTGTCTCTTTCTACGCAGCGGTACCGGTGATGCATGTGGGAATCAGGGTCTGCGTACGAGACTTTCTGCATATGATATGAAGCAATATGTGCAAAGTACAATGTACAAAGTACAACAGCTGAAATACAACACGTACCGATATAATACAAAGATTCATGCATGCCCTGCTCAATTCTGGGATAAAAGCACAGCAAACGTGTTGAAAATCATGCTGAAAGACCTCAAAATAGAGTTGAACAACCAAGGGGGTCTACGACACTCGGAGAGAAGTAAGCGGAACGGTTGTGGTCGTGACAGATGAGGCCAAACCCTACAACCCTATCACTGTCACGCTGTGAGGATACGCGAATGTCTACTGGACAGAATTGTCTGGTTCAGGAGAAAATGAAACCACGCACTCCTACCGCGCCCACGATGCTTGCATTGATGGGTGTGTAAAGTTATGTAGTATTTCGCTGTGTATTTCTCCCTTAGCGGCTACGTGAACTCGCCTGGTCGATAGTTTTAGTAGTCTTATAATGTTTTGTGTTTAAAATAAACGACTTATACGTGCAATGTTTTAGAGCGACTTACGGGCGATGTTTTGCGTGTTTTGTATTGTAACGTATGGCGTGAATTGTTTACTGTTAATATGTCCGGACACAAACCGCCTTTTGTTATTTTGTTTAAACCCGAAACCCGAAACCCGTGTTAGTGGTCTGTGTTTAACCATAAAACCGGCTGACGTGTAATGCGCAAAACCCACAAGTGTGCAGTGTTTGCTCGCGACCTCCAGGGCCACCGTATGGATCTCACCGTGCATGGATGTCACCTTGGGCTAGTATACTCCTCCTTAAACTGAAGTTAGACAATTGTATGAGATCGTATCTGCATGATTAACCTGCCATGCACGATCAGCACCTGCATACATGTGCATATGATGCGCCAAAAGTACAAAGTACAAAGTACAACACTACGTAGGCGTGCCTCGTACAGTATAAAGATTAATGCCCTATTGTGGGATAAAACGCCACAGATTTGGTTGTTGAAAATCATGGTAAAAGACTTCAGACTAGAGTTGAACTACCAAGGGGTCCAAGTCACTCCGAGAGAAGTGAGCGGAACGGTTGTGGTCGTGACAGATGAGGCCAAACCCTACAACGCTATCACTGTCACGCTAAGAGGATACGCGGATGTCTACTGGACAGAATCGTCTGGTTCAGGAGAAAATGAAACCACGCACTCCTACGGCGCCCACGAAGATTACATCAACGAGATCATTGTGTTGTGGAATGTTGAGCAGATCCCTAACAGGGTCCTCAATCCGGGACAGTACGTTTTTCCGTTTAAGTTTGTGATGCGCAGTGATAGGCTCCCCAGCTCAGTCGAAGGACTCTGTGGCAAAATCCGCTACGAGGTTGAAGCGAGAATCTGTTCGACGGGTCTCTTCCACTTTGATAAAAAGGTTCTTGTAATAATCCAAGTCGTCGACCGAGTAGACATAAACGATCCAGCCCTTATGAATCCCGCTCAGTTCGTGGAAGAGAAAACCATCTGCTGTCTATGCTGTGCCTCTCCTCCTATATCTCTGACTGCTAATGTTCCACGAACAGGATTCTGCATTGGAGAACGAATCCCATTCACCGCATCGCTGGACAATAGCAGTGGAAGAGCGATCTCACTGAGAGCTATTCTTGGTATGATAGTAACCTTTCGTGCCGAAAGAAACTTAACGAGAAGTACTCAAGAACTTGGTGCATTCCAGTCACCACCAGTTCAAGGACATACTACATTCCAATGGACACCAACTGAACAGCTTGTAATTCCACCAGCTATTCCAACAGTAGCCAACTGCGGCATCATCAGCCTACATTACTATCTGATAATTCAGGCCATCATTCCACATGCTACAAATGCTACCATCTACATTCCCATCACAGTCGGCAACGTTCCACCCGCCCAGGCTCAGTTCGTCGGACCACAGCCACTACCACCCCCTCAGTACCCTCCCCTTAATGTAAATAAGTATTCCCCTCTATTCGGGAATAATTTACTTGACAACTACGAGCTCAATGTGAAGTTGGCTGGTCGCTGATCAAAACTGTACTCTTAATATTATGTTTTATTTTGAAATGGGAGTTGCATGCATCATCTAACTTGCTACTATGTAATTTTATCTACATGAATTCAGTGCGAGCAATGCCATGCAAGAATGGTAATTAAACCACCTCCGTGTCATAAACAACCAATGAAAGCATTTTCCTATATAATGGCAAATTTTTTATAGCTTTGTGAACACGTCTTAAATTTTCATCTGATGCGTATAAATTATTCTATCATGTAGCAATGAAAGTCCAATAAATGATTCTATCAAATGGCATAAAATTCAAATTTCTTACAGCTTTGTGGACACATCTTAAATTTTCATATGATGCATATTAATTTTCTATCATACTTGAAAGCTTTTCTTCTAGCTTATTGCTTATTAATAATTAAAGCAGTTTGAGAAAGCTTGAAAAGACAGTTTTTTTTTCATGATTTTGAGTTGTATGCTTGTGTGCAATATCTATACTAAACGCGCGATCGCAATGGATTTGTCTCAGAACAACCTCCCGCACTTCTCGTTTGAAAGATAATTATCACGCGTGCTCACACATTACAATTAATTACGTAACAAATAAAATGAGACACTTCCCCCCTTGACTAGCCTAGCTAGTCAACAAGAAAGTCAGTAATAATCAATCGTTCAGTAGCTCCTGTAGCCTAAATTTAGCCACGTGGGCTGCTGCTCTTCTGGGACGATGAGAGTGAGCATCTTCACCATTGTGATTGAGCAAGTGTGGTTCCAGAGTGGCGACTGGTTCTTCAGTGATGACTGGTGCTTGCTGACTCACAGGTACACCATCAGTCTCAAGTGGATATATGTGTTGAACTGGTCACCTCAAAAGGATTGGACATCAATCGCCGGATTTCACACACAGGGACGCTCCCCTTACAACTCCATCCGAGCCATGTAGCAACTTTTCAACTCAATCCGATGCTCACTTGGATGGAGAACTACTGAGGAAGTGGAGGGGATTACTGTTGGGTCTTCAACAGTCACAACCACTGTATGTTCCATGTTGCTACTTCCATGGTCTTGACAAGCCTACTTCTTGCAACCTGGTTGGTTTTTGTGACGCTTCGCAGAGGGCATAATGCAGCAGTCATTTACCTGAAAATGATGCTTGCAGATAAATGTATCATACGATTTGTAGTCTCCAACAAGGGTTGCCAATCATCGTGATGGTTTTCAACCATTTCTACATCATATTGGGTCAAGACATGTGGCATCTGGCAAAGTCACTTATTATAAGCAGGTTGGAGAATCTCCTCTGGCTTAGTACAAAGTTGTCAGGGAGAATGGGATGTGGAGTCTTCCAAGGGAGACACAACGCAGTACCGACCATCTTGGAATAAGATGCTCTTGACAAATTTGTCCTACACAGAGTCTTCACCATCCACAATCGCAAGAGTGTCTAGATCCCAGAATGCTTGTGGTGTCCTTTCCAAGCCAGCAAGTTGTTGTGATACTGGGTTGACAGATGTGTCAAACTTCAAGACATGCTAGCACCTCAGGGATGCCATGGATGAATCATAAGTGAGTCCAGGATCAGGCCAGAGAGAACCCATCCTAACTTTGTCTCCATTGCTGTAGGTCCAGTATTGCCATGAAGAATCCAGCTGCCTGTGACAACCTTCCAGTACTGGTCCACCCCGATCAAGATACTCATCTCCAGCGCATCCCTGGAGTCACACGTGTCTGCCAAATCAAGACCATGTAGTTATGGAAAGCGTTCAACAGCCTAATTTACCAGTTGTCCAGATAGTGGCTCGCAGATCATGGGAACTGTGAACAGGGAAAGTTCAAAGTTGTTCCTGTTTTGGCCTTAAACTTGAGCTTCACAATGTCACTAGTCTCCACCCTCTCAACCTGAGACCCGAACATCTTGATGGACACTACTTGCGATTGTTCCCTTGGCAGCCTGAGAAAATCTCTGAGTCTGTTAGTGATGTATGACTTCTGACTGCCACTATCGAGGATCAGTCTGATGACAGTAGTATCGTTGGGTCTGTTAGCATAATACACCATGGCTATTGCTGTCTGTAGAAGTACAGGGGTCTTCATGTCAATGTACATGGACACTGTAGAAGGTTGTTTTGATCGTGATGATTAAAGTGGCTATGGCAACGATGTCGATATGGAGGGTGCTGGGCTTGATTCACTCGCACCTTGGGTCGTTTGGGAACAAATGCTGTAATGGTGCCTTCCATATGCAGTTAGAACATCTAAGAGATCTGCACTTCTTTGCTATGTGATGTTTCCTCAGACACACAAAGCATCGACCACCCTTTAAGAGTGCTTGTTTCCTTGCCGTTGGGGTACTCACTACTCCACAAGAACTTGGGACATGTGACTGTGCACAATAGCAGCAACCTTCAGTTAAATGCGTCTCACTAGCCAGGAGTGCAGCTGTTGTTGGATTGACCTTGGCAGGCTTCCTTGTACATGTAGGTGCAAAATTATCCCCATCAGTTGCTCGTTCTTTTGCTTCAACTTCCTTTCCAAAGATCTCCATCAACTTGTCAAGATTCCAGTTATCTTCACCCCCTCATTTGCTGACTATGACACTGGGGAAATCGTTTCATGAGGACAGAAAAGAGGAGGCTTCCATACGACTCAGAAGGCACACCTAGTGACTTGAGGCTCCTGAATGACCTTCTACTTTATCGTAGAGTTGCTGGAGACTCTAAAGATCATCTAGCGAGGACACATGCAGCTTCAATATGCAGCAGTAGGTCCATGTGTTTAATAACTACTTGCTGTCCATTGCCAAACCACTTATTGAGTATGCCAACAGCTTCGGCATAGCTCATATGTCAGAGACAGACCTGAGATAGCATCAGCGGCAGTATCCTCGAGCAAGGAGTGCAGATAATTAAGTTAACTTATCTATATCAGAGAGCTCCTCGTTTTTGTGTACTGCTGATTCATACTAGTCCCAGAATGTGGCCCACCTACCCTGCAATCTCTCCATTGAACTTTTTCAAGGACACCTTTAGGCAGTTTCACCTTTGGTACTCGTCTTGTTTCCGATTCTCGCTCTGCTGAAGCAGATGGAGCTGTGGACCTTGGTGTCGAGTTCTCTGGCTTTGACGGCGCCGTAGACCTTGAAGTCGGGTTCGCTGGAACGTTGAACGTTGTGGCTCGTAGAAGCTTCGTCGTTACTCTCGACTGTGTCCCGGGCTTGCGCCGCACTTGTAGGCAGGTTGTTCGATTCGCATCCCTCAAGATCCGAAAATGCCAACTGAATTGAGCGTGATAATGGCTAGTTCCACTCGTTCACGGTACATGTCCGCTTGCTCTATCGCATGTCTGATGCAGTCTTCGTCAATTGTACCTTCCAGTATCTCTGATCTCTGCGTCGAGCTTCATGAAAACACTTAGCTTTTCAGAGTTTGAACCGTCCGTTTTAGTGTCGGAGTGTCGGGGGGTTGACGTGACTGGATTCCGGCCGTGTCTTCAGCCGCCTGCATGATTCTTGTTGTGGACGACTTGTGTCTGGCGCGGATCCTCTTCTTTCTCGCGAGTTCTTGTTCAGCCATACAAGTGCAATCCCAGGATCGGCAGGACCATGTGCAATGTCTATACTAAACGCGCGATCGCAATGGATTTGTCTCAGAACAACCACCCGCACTTCTCGTTTGAAAGATAATTATCATCTGTGCTCACACATTACGATTAATTACGTAACGGACAACTGTAAGCGTGCAAACCAAATTGCAGAAGTAACACGCAGTTATGAACAACAAAGATGTTCTTTTCTTTTTGTATTAACAAGTGATAAAACATTCTCTACATGAGAAGGTTGGTGGTATATAGAAATCAAACTATCAAAGATGATGGCGGTGGGAACAAGGCTTCTACTTGGAAAAGAATATTGAAATAGACCTATATTCGCAGCATGTTATCATATTTAACCGTGTGTGCTAATACAGGTCTATTTCGTTATTCCTTTCCAATCAGAAGCCTTGTTCCTTTCAGTGCTTTTTACACCACCATCACCTTTGATTCCTCTAAATACCGCCAACCTTCTCGTATACAGAATGTTTTAATCACTTGTTTCATTAATTTTTAAAAGTATAAATAAATGTATGGACCACACGTAAACTTTGTTTGCCGCCGACTGCTTTTTTGATCCTCTGCAAGGACTGGAGGCCAAAGATAAGTAACGATTAATAATTGTGTCATTCTGCAGACAGCATGTATACGAGTGGCTAGCGGTTGCCGGGTTCTGTTTCTGTAGGATGGAGAGACACATCCTCATTGTATGGAGCCTCTTGCTATATCTGCTGTAGGTATGACTTCCCGTATAGTCCCGTAGCATCTGATCGCGTATGTAAATCCACCGATGGAATTCAACTGAAGTAACTAAACCTTATACACTGTGTTCCTGAATGACCTCCAAAGCTCTGAACAGCTAAGCTCTGGTACCAGCCAGGATTTCATCATCTAGGTACCAATAATTAATGGCAGATCAAGGCATTTAGGGTCAACCACATGCAATATATAGCTTGACGTGTTGCATGAAAAGCAGAGGGCCCAAATGGTCCCCTGCTGCACTCCTGAGGCCGACACAAGTTCTCCCATGAAAATTTTCTCATTTATTCTCATTTAGCCCGTGGTTGTCAAGGCTCGTTGCTAAGGACACTACGTTATCATTTCTATATTTTACACGGAGATGTCCACAATTTGCGCAAACAGGCGGCCGTTGCTTCACGTTATAGCCTTCACTCAACTCGCTGTTCAACGAATTAGGGTACTGAAAACACCTATACTATTAATTCGCACATTATTTTTATTTTTTCCAGTTAAAAGCTATCCTATATTTATTAACTTGTTTCGTGGGGGTTTTGGATATTACTGCTTCAACTCATGGTGGTGAGGAGTGGAATAAGGATGACGGCGGAGGAGCTGATTGCACGCACGGTCAGCCATAAACGCGGATGAGCTTACGGTCTCATATAGCTCGCGACTCCCACATTAGTTATTACAAAAGAGATGCACGGGCTTGTATTGCTCGATATGTCTATGTACGTGCACCAAATCAAGATACAAAAAAAACAACTTCAGGCTCCCGTTGTTAGCGCCAGCAACTAGGCTGATATCGCACGCAACAAGGCCGCCAAGGCGTGGTGTGGTACGGCGGCCTCGGTTAACATCTCATGCATAAAAACGGACAAAACTGTGCGTCGAGTTACGTAAAGGACTGCGTGATCAAGTCTCGTGAAGTTCAAATACCTCTAATAATCTGGTTGGCATGGTTTAGCGTTCGCTAGTGTAACGTACGAGCAATCAAATTGTCTAGGTGCGGTCACTATGACAACCTGTCTACTTCAAGCCCTTGGGTTTTCGACACGCTTAAGGCGACGTTATTATTCAGCAAGCAATCATGACTCAGTCTTTCGGATCACTTCTCTCTATTGTACAACAAGTCGTTTACAACATCCTGTACCTTTCCGCCTTCGATTGGGAGCGGATTTCCGGCACATTTACGGAGCAAGCGGAGCGGCAGGTGCCTACAAAGCCCAAGTGCTCCTACTCGTGCCTGATCACCATCGCCCTCAACTCCAGTAAGGCGCAGCGGCTCCATCTGAGCCAGATAATCAGTTTCATCGAGTAAGTAGATCGTGCGTGCATGCGCTACGCCTAGATCATTTGTACATATATCGTTTTACCAGTAGTACTTTTTCCACTTTAAGGCGGTGGTTTCCTTACTATAGTTCGAACAGCGGAGACTGGAAGGTATGTCCCATCCTCGTGTATTTTTACTTATGACACAATACGCTGCAGGTTGAAGTTAGGAGGACTTTGTCCCAATCCGGATATTTCCGTAAAACACTCATATCGCGGGGATCGGACGGCCGATCCAGAGTGATGTTCTGGGGATTCAATCCCAGCGCCAAAGCAGCAGCGGAGGAAGAAGTGGCTAGATGGATAGCTGATGAAAAGGAGAGCTGGCCATCTAATCAAGATGATGCAACACCTGGTATGCAAAGCCCCACACCCTCCTCTGATGTACCTGTTCACTACACCACCCCCCTCTCTCCCCTAGGAGAACACACAGCTCAGCAGCCAAGTACCAGAACAGGTTGCAAACGACCTCGATGTGATAGGACAGATCAAGATGGCTCCACAGGGTTAACAGTGGAGGACTACTTTAGACTTCCACCTAAGAGAAGGTGGACTCAAACAAATTGGACCCCTTTCTCCACTACTGATGAAATGACAAGTGTGGGCACCACAATTCACCCCCATGGCACCACTGATCACGAGAGAAGTCACATGACAGGAATCAGCAGTCACATGATCTGCAACTCACCAAACATTGAGTTTGATGGCATTGTGCAAATGGACATTGACACACACACCCTAATCATAGGATAACGTTAATGATTATGTAAGGTGTACCATATGCTATTATTGCAATTAAATTATGTATGAAACAGTATATATCATGATTGCAACCCCCCAAAGACAATGTTTACATGGACACTCGTCCAGGCTCATGGAAGTACGTGTCCCACAAGTCATTAATCACTAATGGCCTTGCCAGGTCATCACCGCTTCAGAGTTAACACCACATTCCTCAGCACCACATTTCAATTAAACGTTTTAGCCTAATCATTGTGCAGCCATTCCTTTAACAATTTCAATATCATCACTTTCAAATGGGCTTTAGCGACCTATCTACCTACCTACCTGTCTAGTCATGGCCTGTAATTTGCGGCAGTGATTTGGTAGCCATCACCCCCCCCCACCACCACCCCCCCCCCCCCCCTTCCCGTTCAATTGAGGTCCATGCCAGCTATGTCATAGAGTGTATGCTATATACACCGAGTTAGTTGCAATGTTCCTGACGAGCAAAGTGATGGACTGGTAACTGGGGCATCTCATTATGTCTGTCTGACATTGGTATGCATGTGTTGAGTTCATTGTCCCTCCCCCTTCAGGACCATGATCATGTCACACTATTTAAGTGGCTCAGCTTAAATGCGAGAAAACAATGGACTGGTAAGGGAGCACCAACAGAGACATCTTACTGGGTCTGCCTGACATTGCTATCAATGTGTCCTAGTGAGATGTCCCTGTGGTTCAGCTTTATTATTCCATCGCTTCGTTTGTCTGGAACATTATAGCTGGGTCCCTTAAAAGACATGGTCCATATTTTTGACAAACTACACAAATATGTTCCTATGACAACAAGCACTCAGACTGTTGACATATTTGATAGAAGTGAAGCTACGACAGCGAATGATATCCATATCCATCATTTCAGACATGTATTACTAGGCGGTGATCAGCTGACATTTGCAAGGTACCCAGGTAGCCAGGCTGTTTTGTCTAACTCCGGCTGCAAATGGTAGTGATTGACTGGAAGGGTTTATCTCTGTTATTGAAGATTGGCATACGAATCGAAGTAGTGCTTTATGCAGGTAAACCCACAGAAGATGGATGGATTGTGGGACTTTGTTCCAACTTAGAAATGTCATCATCAGGAGTTTGTTAACGATGTATAGAAAGACCTCACTTCCTGTGAAGAATTCATGGAACTGATAATGACAGCTCACATTCTTTCTTGTCTAGTCAAGACCATTTAAATGCACTAACTCCTGCAGCTAAGAAAGTATCTAATGCAACCAGTTTTGCAAAGTTACGTATTGAAATGAAACTCGATCATCCACCAACTCAAACGATGGAGTGCAGCAATATGCTATGGAAACACTCTCACTAGTAGGGAGGAGGGGGGTGTTAGGTATCACTTTTTTTTCTACCCCTCTCAAAATATGGAGGGCATTAAGAAACATAGGAAAGCATGTGATTTTTTTATACTAAGTGTAACCCATGTACATTACCCTTGAAGTTTTACAAATTACGAATGTATACATCTACATACATTGTGTATAGTATATTCACCACCCATGACACTATATTTATGTGTACAACTACTAGTAATATTCTGCCTTCAATTTACATCTTTCATTCATTTATAGGCACTCGCAGGAGTGCAGTAAAAAGATTATAAAATGGAAGAAACACAGAAGTACAGGGACAGACATCATTCATAGAACAGTATTATAAGCAAATTTCTTTGTTGTATTAGTAAAGTCATATTAAATGCATTTCAGAACATTAATCATGTTGTGTAAATATATTTATTGCTCTGTCAAGATCATCCATAGTCACATCAGCAATTAAAACTACATAGTCCAAGTATAGCTTAAGATTGGTAGCATATGCATCTTCATTAAGTCTTCTGTGATCCTTAATTGTCAGTGGTACTGTTCTTTGGCATTGATAAAGATGTGTCTCTTGCATATCTCACTTCAATATACAATCTTTCAACCTGTTTGTAAATGGCCCACCCAAGCATTTAAGTTTCTCTAGATCCTTGTTTTTCCTTCTATCCAAGGCTATATTTGCAATTTCTTTATCTACTTTCTTTAGATCCTCCTGCTTAGCAGCCCCATTGAGCGCAACTCAGGAATTACATATTTGGCTACCTTGGAATATCCTTTGTATGATCCTGTAACAGTATTGTCAATTAGATCACTTGCTGGACACTTAACTTGTGTTGATGAAGCTGTACTTAACTGCTTTGATCCTCTTCTTGATAATTCATAATTTATAAAGCCAACGCTTTGCTCAGCATCAAGGTTATCACTGGTGCTCCTTCTAGCTTATCTTGATCCATGTGGAGAGGCTATGGGAGTTTTCATTGTAAGAACCAAACCAAAATATCTCCCCCTTCTGTCTTTGAAATCCTTCTGCAAGAGTAGGTAGGATAACTTTTAGTGGTTTATACTCTTCACAAATTGCCTCTATGCTCCTACATATATCCAAAGCATACCTAGAATGTGTAAATTGGCTATCAGAGACAAATGTAAATGCAGCCTTGTTCAAATTTAGGACAGGTGTGCATAGCTCATCTGCACTATCACTAGTGTCTCCAGTAGTTTCTGCACTCTCTGGCACAGCCATTGGCTGTTCAGCATTTACAGAGTGCCGTATCCTTTCTAGAGCAAATAGATCATTATTTCGCCTTGTCATTGTTTTTGGTCCATTGAGTGTCGACATGGTCTTGAAAATACATTTTTCTCTCGCCTCTTTGGTCTTCCAAAAACTTCAACTCATTTTCTGTCATCCTAACAACATAGAAATTCTCACACTTTCTTCTTTGACAAGCATTTTCACAAAAAATGTCAAACATTATGCACTATCTTTATTGAAGGCTAAAACTTTGGCATCATAACTTTCATTTTTTTTCTACTGTCCCTAGTCTGAAGCAGTTTCAAAAAATCCTTATGCAGTTGATAATGTGCTTTTTAATGTTCTTTGTTGAAATTGTATAGAGATTACAAAAAATCCAATGCTCCTGCTATACTGATGCCAGCATATCAGCTGCATCGCTTCTTGACCGTTGAGATTGTCCTGCGCGTCTTAGACAAAGAAGATAAAGCATAACTTCAATTACAGCCTTTTTTGTTGGCAAAACACCATGGGGTAGGTCAGCAGATTCAAAGTAGTCCACACCTCCAAGGCATTTTCTCACTCTAGATCTTGTTTCTAGTCTTCAGTTTCATTAATTTGCAGCAAAACTATATACACGTGCGAACTTCAAGGGGTATGTACAGGGGGGTTGTGAGGGGTTACAAATTCATTGAAATATATTTTCACATTCAGTGTGACCCAGTACATATTTTCAGAGGGGTAGAAGCAAGAAATTTTTAAAAAAGCAGAATAACCCCCCCCCCCCCCCCCCCCCCCCCCCTCCATCAGTAGGGCTGCTTAGATGCGCGGGAGATGACATCAGGGTGATTCGATGCTGGAAGTACTTCCTTATCATCTTTCATATTACAAGGAACCATGGGCGCCCCCCAGCTTTTCTAGAAGGGGCTTTGTTAATAATATTTCAGCAGGCCTGCATAAGGAACGTCTAAACAGGCAGCTGAAAGATGCAATCAACCACCTTGATGCCAATAAAACACCTTCAGTTATATTAGAGCAAGTAATAAAAGCAATAGGTGTGATGAAAGACATCCTGTATAAGTTTGATGCAACAACAGGAATGTTGTTTACTGGCAAGCGCACTCGTAGATCAGAGGATGTGGACCTTAAAAAAGTAATCCTGAGCTTTCCCAAAGGCAGGTTTTTTTGTACAAATGTGGAAGAGCGCATCATATGTTTCCATCCTTTGAATGTAGCAAGCTTTTAACATCAATGAACAAAATAAAATGTCAGAAGTGGCTGCTCGAGTGGCTGAGCAAAAATTATCTGCAATCTTTTCAAAAACAATCCACACTTACCTGCTAAAACTAGTATTTATCATGTATGTATCAGTCAATCATGTATCTGGAGATGTATCAGTCAATCACATTTTATTGTGTATCAATGTATTGCATTTTTAATGCATTGGAAATGATTTACAATTACAATTATTGAAATGCACATATCAGAAAAGAAGAAGGGCCTATGAGCGCGTCAGCTACCTCTCAGTGAGTCCAGGAAATTATTCTAAACGATTTTGTATTTATTTACTTTACAGACTAAGTGTCTACCTAGGCAGTTGCTGGTGAGCTCCGCCAGTAACGGTACAAAACTGTCCAATTTTGCTACTGAAGCGAATTCAATACGAGACCCGAATGTCCAGTTGCAAAGCGCTCCAAAGATGACGCACTGCCGTAGGGTCTTAGAACTACCAACAAAACTACCATCAAAAGGGTATGTTAATGGCCTAGATACATGTACCAGCAAAGCGAGGTTCATTATCTGATGTATGTGTACGGCTTCACATGCAGTCCTGTGCATGACCTGGTGTCATGCTGATGGGAATTAATTGCACTGTTATTTGCACTGTTATTTGAGTCAGTTACCAATACCTGGTGGCTAAAATGTAATTAAGATAAAAGGAATCATTTAATATGACTGCAATCATTTCCCATAGCTTTAGCATCTCCATTATATATACCTGGAAGATCGCCGTCCGAGCGAGATGGAATCGTGGCCATTTAATTGACTGACATGTCCGCGAATGTGATGCAACATCACTAGGCAACGGCTATGTCTTACTCGGACGTGTCATCTATCGCATTTCAGAACTTTCATGCAAAGGGTCCATTGGACACCGTTCATTGTCACCCACATTCCATGAATATGGGTGTTCATATTTTACTACAAATTGCTTAGTTTCAAATTTGTCAATTGTGTGGCCGGTTATTGGTTAAATTACAGTAGCGAGGAGTGTGAGAATGATGAATAACACCACGAAATTAAATGGTCTTATTTAGTTATACTATCTCTCATATCTCATGAAGATCAAATACAGTAATAAAAACATTCTCTTTAAGAATGTTGGTGGCACATATGATTGGAAGGCAATAGTGGTGTAAAAAGGAAGGAAATAAGAGTTTTATAAGAAGGGGAATCAGGGAATAAATTACTTTTTAAAAATTACATAGCAATTTTGCTATGCAAAGTCTAAGTTGATTAGCAACTCAGT
Source organism: Eunapius fragilis (assembly GCA_963681505.1). NCBI lineage: Eukaryota > Metazoa > Porifera > Demospongiae > Spongillida > Spongillidae > Eunapius > Eunapius fragilis. The sequence continues at coordinate 4,853,278 of OY811980.1, read as the reverse complement.
TAAGTTGCATAGCAATTTTTAATAACAATCACACTAAGTGTCTGATGAAATTATTGCAACGTCGTGGAAGTTATATATTAATCAGCGTGCCTTCTTTTGTACCGTACATACACTCTCTTCGCGATGCGATACCGGTTCAGTAAATTATTCCTAAATAGTCCTATATTTTGCCCATTTGTAGGACATTATGTCTGGAAATTACAACTCTTTGTATAGGACTTTGTATTGATATATTGTATACTTTATATAGTGTCAGATCAATCAGAACAAACCTATCCATTCTAATAATAAATTGAAGAATGAATTCCATTTTAAACCTTCCACTGCACATGGAAGAAACAAAATGACGAGCCTATGTTATCATAATGATCCAATAATGTTTGACAATGTGGTACAGCTTGTTGCAACAATCTGGTACATATGATTTGTCTACACACCTTGTACCAGATACCCCAATCACTCTATATGGCTACATTTTAAGTCAATATAATATATAGAATTTGGTTGTGTACTACTTGTGACTGTGTTGCTAGCGGACCATGATTTTACAATAGTTCTTTAATTCTACTCACAAATGCAATGTTAAGTTGGATTGTAACATGCATACATGTGTAAAATTGATGAGATTTGGCAAATCAGCAGTTGTCTGTATGCAGTAGAGAATGGGAGGTGAGGCCGAGACATGTCAAAATGCATTATAATACACGACATGCATGCACATAACTAGATTATGCTTGCTCATCGCGAGTTTCATAATAGAAATCTTCAATCACCTTCCTAATGGTCTCAGGGAGCACAGTGCATAGATCGCTGATGAGCAACATACCCTGACCAGTGTATGGGTCATGCTCAGGTAACTGGCACAGCTGAAGTTGAGGGCAGCGAAGGATTGTTCGCATTAAGTGGGTGTTTCGAGCTAGCTTTGAAATTTCACTGTCTTCCCACTCATTTTTCTCATTCAGTGCTGGAACTAATGTTCCTTTTAAGGTCTGGTCAATGTATTCCAATATCAGTGCTATCTGAGCAGCAGCAGCTGGTGCTGCAAGAGACGTTCCAGCTGCACCAGAAGGGTCAGCGATACTGCAACGAGCAGGGGCCATGAAGTCCATTTCTCTGCCAAATGAGCTGATGTCAAGCCTTTTTCCAAGCTGACAGCAGCCTCCAATCGTAATACCATTGCCACATCGCGCTGGATAAGACAAAGTGTTTTGCCTACCTGTGCTGCCTTCATTCCCAGCAGCACACACAACTACACAAATTCGTCCAAGACTGTTAAAACCATGGCTGTACTTGAAATCATAGGTATCATTCAGTGGGGCAGAGAGTGATAGAACATCTGCATGATTCTCCTTGATTAGTTTAAACATTTCTTTATGTGGATTTACCAGTAGTAGTTTCACCTCAGGTGCAATGATGGCAATCACCATAGCGCACTGCAAACCATGAGACTTGCGCAAAATATTTTTAATACCTTTGACCATGACAAGATCTGCACCTGATATTATGCAATGTTGTTTATTGTTTGGCATCAAAGCATAAAAGTCATCATCAATCACTGCTATAATTATACCGTTGCCTTTCAATGTAGGAAATGATTTGTTGTTTTCTTTCCAATGTGCATTAAGTGCCATTGATACTAGCAGGTCACTGTTGGCATCATTAGTATCACAGTCAGATTTGTATTCCAATCTATCACGCCAATTAGTGATGTGCTCCAATTTAATCTTCATTTGATCTGGTAGTATGTTTCTGATGATTGAATTAACTTCAAGAATACCATAACCCTTTACATGAGAGTGAGTTTTAGACTCAGATGATAACAGCAATATCTCTTTTAGGTGAGCCATGTGTGGCCATGCACATTTCGCTGTTTGTACAATGTACTGGACAAGTATTACCAGCTTAGCTGTAGCAATAAGAGCAGAGCATGCTGTCCCTGCAGCTAGGCAACATCTTCCGTATTTAACAAAACCTTGAGTGAGAAAGTCTAACTCTCTACCATGAGGTGAAAAATTTGCTACATTATGTTCATCAGCAGCACCACAGCAGAAAGGGATCCCCAGGGCAGCTGGATAAACTATACCAGTGTCCTTGCAACCAGCTGCACAAACTAGGTGGATTCCTGAGGCAGTGGCATCATTAACAACCTTATCTTCACATGCATTGTAGCCACCACCATATGGAATGCAAATAAAGATGCCTTCAAGGTTGTGCTGTACTTTCCAACTTTCTTGATTCTTTGTGATCCACTGGACAACTTCATTTGTAATCATTCTCTCGATCTGAAGGCACTCATCATCAATAGTGGTTTGACAAAGTACTAGTTTTATATCAGGAATAAGGAATTGTATAAATTTAAGGAGAAGCTCTCCATTAATATGTCCTTTGCTGTCTTCATTGGGCATAGGGTACTTTGCAATAATGTTCTGAGGATACTTCACATGCCCTGAATTCCACTTTGGGCCCATCAAGGCAACAGCAATGTTTTTTCCCTTAAACCCCATTTTATGAAGTTCTTCAAACTCTTTTTGTAAGGTTGGACCCAGCTCAGGACAATCAAAGTTGGGAACATGTCCATCAGAACATGCATGTTCTATTTCAAGGTACAGTTCGTCTCTGTTGGGAATTTTACACTTCGGTTCAGCTTTTCCCTATTAAATGCAAGAGAAGTCATTTTAACAATTCATTTTTTAATGAATGTGATGTTACGACGTAACTACTACAATGCAATACTAATATTTCTTAGATTTGTAACAGAAGTTTTACAATTGCATGTGCTTGCTATTGTCATCAGTGAAGTTATACACAGCTTTAAAGTGCTGCAAAATGATTTGTGTTATACTTTTGTTACACAATGTTTGATATACGTTGATCAGTGCAAAACGAAAGAAACAAATAATGAAAAATTTATCATTTGAAGAATGAGGCATGTTGAGAATGAATATTGAACATGAGAGAGAACGGGAGGGCATCATTGCCATTAGGTGAATAGGGTTGAGGCCCATTGCTGCCTTCTCTCCCATGCAGCCATTGGACCCTCAAGCAAACATGATGCAAATGTAAAGTATTGGCAATAAAAGATCATTTTAAAAAACAGTGGAGATAAGCAAAGCTTATACGATAGATTCCATAACCAAAATCATTTTGAAGGCATACTAAATGCTTTCCATTAAGCAATGCATCCTTTTCTTTGTTTCAATTCAACACCACTACCATAGATGTTAACATTGCATTGTAAATGACAGTATAGCAATTGCAAATTTATTATTCATAACTGCGTAGGAAAATGAGCGACCCCCTGGATCCTCGACTGTTCTACAACATATGTATATGTGTCAAATTACTATAGTGTACACGCACCTTCATCAACTCGGACTTAGTTGTATAACGATGAACCTCAGACCATAAATCTGTTGCCATAGTAGTTTTATGATCCAATAGTACCTGACAAATTGAAATTTCATGGGTGACTCTATATAGGTCAAACACAACAATATGCAAGCAATCAAGTACAGAGTAACTCCAAGTCATGATCTTGATTGTTCTTAACATTCTTTATTGAATATCATACAGGAAAATTAAAATATAATTATGTGTCCTAAAAATCCGCCGCCAAAAGTGTGGTATGAAAAATCCATTGCAGTCTGTAAATATTTTTATGTGTCATAGTTTAGGATCACTTGCAAAGCAAACTTCATCAGTTATTCTACAAATGTACTTGTTTTTCAAAAAGCATTGTAACTCATTTATGATATTGAACATACATACATTCGATATCTGCAGCAGGTTCCCAGTCACCATATGCGAAATTGGCAGTGTGTCAGCTGCAGATGATTGCTCAGCCCATGAATCAGAAACTTCCTTGACCTGACTGTTGTGAGCTGGCTGTGGTTCATTCTATATAGGATATAGATGAGCAGATACTGCATACGTAAAACAAGAATCCAACCTGTGGCATTGGCTTAGGAGATACCAGTGATCTTGACTCAAACCCATCCTGCAGCTATGAGGGATGAAATCTGATACAAAAAGTGTACGCAATTTCTTCTTACCTCTGCATGACCCCTTGAATGGGCAATGCTAGGATAATAGGCATTGCTATGCTGACTTTCTTTGACCTCCTCTGCTGCTTCCAGTTGCTGCTTTAGCTGGCGTATTTCCTCATCCTTCTTTTGCATTTCCAACTTCTGTGTTTGGATTATATCATTCTTCATTTGTACCTGGAATGTCTTGTAATAATATTCATTGAACTATCTGTCATAGTTTTATTACCTCATCTCGCAGCCTTTCTATTACCCGATTGAGTTCTGTAGGCTAGTGATCACCAAGTATGGATACTGTTCACACTGCATTACATACCTTTAAGAAAGTAACTGCTTCTTTAACTGAAGATGGTAATGCTTCAGGCAAGATTCCCACAACATCACTTGGTTCCTAAATAATTTCAAATGAAGGAATTAAACTTTATGTCTTTTGGTTTGGTTATGATGATGGAAAACTAGCCCAATAGAAACAAAAATTGTTCTAATCAACTTATATGTATGAGAGCACAGACACTTCTTTAAAAGTTTTATAACCCACCTCTAAATGAAGTTACACCAGTACTGTACACATTTAACAAAAATATAGAACTTGTAGTGGCATTGAATTGAAGCAAAGGAAAGGATGCAATTAATTCTGCATATTAACACAGTCATGCTATAAATTTAGGTTTTCCTTTCCTCCACAACTTTTTTTACATATTCACCATTGCCTCAAATCCTATATCCCATGCACTCGATTTGTTTATAAGTACGTCTTATTTAAGGATTTGGACACCTTATTAATGTCATGCATGAAAAGAAAGTCTTACAAGTTGTAAGAATAAGAATATTACAATCTCAGGGGCAGTTTTAGTATTATTTGGCAAACTATCCAATTAATTGCAATAGCAATTCTAATCACCATCTTACTCTTGATGAAACATTTTGTTCATCCATGTGATCGCTGTATGAGGAAGAAAACATTAATAAAGTTAGTGCCTCATAATTCTACAGACTGCTAAGAAAATTCATTGTTAGCTGTATAATTATATTGGAACTGCGATCGACATTTATTAGTAGGACTGTCACATTTTTTAATAAGCCATGCAAAATTGATTTTTAGTTTTTCGTCCCTTTTTGCATATGGTGCATCTCAACAATGTCTTGCAAGTTCTGCAGGTCTGACTTGGATCATAAATATAAAGTAAAATTCATAGATCTGCAGAATCCGATAAACTAATTTAATATCTATACATGGTTATGTCATTCACGATAGTGTACGATAGCTCACAAAATCTGAAATCTACAGCCACCTCAACATGTCACTGGTGGGGTCTGTGGCAAGGGTCATCGTGGGAAGGGAAGCTGTCCAAGGGTAGGTTGGTGGAACTGTAGGGTGACTAGATGTGTTTGTAGTAGATTCATTAAAATAAATAGTATCGGTGTAGCAATAATGTGTCTGTATTGTACAAGTAATAAAAACATTCTCTATACCAGAAGGTTGGTGGTATATAGGAATCAAGGTGATGGTGGTGTAAAAAGCAAGGGAACAAGGCTTCTGATTGAAAAGGAAAAATGAAATAAACCTATATCAGCAGCGTGTTGTCGTATTTAAATGTGCATGCTGATATAGGTCTATTTCATTTTTCCTTTTCAATCAGAAGCCTTGTTCCCTTGTTCCCTTGCTTTTTACACCACCATCACCTTTGATTCCTATATACCACCAACCTTCTCGTATAGAGAATGATTTTATTACTTGTTTCCTAAATTTTTCTGGTGGATTTGGTATTGTATTTAGTTCTTGAAACTTATAGACCCAGATAGCAAAAACGTCATCTTTGCGCGATCATGGCAGTTATTTTTGTATCTGCCATTTTGTTCATTAACATATTTCACTAGTCCCCAGACTACCTCCATTGAGGACCAAGGGGTGATAATCGTTAAAAGCATTGGCAAAAGCGAAGCCATATAATACATGTACCCTAAGTAAACTGGTCTCGCGCTATTATCAGATAAACCATGCACCACTATACATTATCGTAAGCGTTATACACACATTTCAAACAGCTATAAAGCGGAGAGAGACACAATATCTACCGCTGTAACTATTACAGAAACTATTCCTTCCATTTTAGCGATATACCAAAGTTTATGGTTATTGGTCCTTTCGGTAGCGTGCGTGCTTGACATGCACTCGTTTGGCAGATCTGACAGCATCTGCATCTTTCAACTATTAGATGCTCGAATGGAATCAGAATTGTCTTGAGATTGCATGGTAAAACCATCGAATTTGATAACGCTGGTTATTTTTGTACTGGTGCGTCATGAACATTGTGATAGCTGTGCTATTTGTAGATCAACACCTAATAAGGTACTACTCGCTTCAGCTAATTGCCCGATCGGTTAGGCGTACTAACAGACCCCTGAAGATAACATGTGGAACACATCCTGAAGCGATTGGTACACTTGGCGTGCTTTACAAACGTTCCTGTCGTGAGTTATGCTATCCCGAAGGAAGAAGAAGAAGAAGTCGACGACGACGACGACGCGTACGGGGAGAAATTTTAGGTGGAACTGGGTACCGACAATGGGGACGAGTATTAAGTACACCGTCTTGTGACACAGATACAACGCAGAACTGTTCTCTATTTTGATATCGCTCGATTGCCACTAAGAGCGAAGTGACCCGACTCTTGGCTGTCCCGCTAGACGTGAGTGACGTTTTTTTAATGACATTACTGCAGGATTCCTATATGGAACCTACTCGCTTAGGTTCCGATATGTATTCATCAGAATATGTATTTATGTTGTCTAATAACGGAAATATAGTATTTCAGTTGATGCGACTAGTGTTCAGTACTGAACAATTCTTCGTAAATTTCCGTCTATCTCCGTACATCCCATGTACGTTTGATATGACAAGATGTATCGCTGCAGCCCTTCCTTTATGCTGCAAGTTTGCCCCCCCCCCCCCTCCCCACACACACACACACACACACACACAAAATAACATCCTGGCTACGCCAGTCGTAGGCGTGGTCCGGCTTGACAGGCCGGCTGGCCTCTGGCAGCCCTGACACACACACACACACACACACACACACACACACACACACACACACACACACACACACACACACACACACACACACACACACACACACACACACATACACATACATACATACACACACACACATCATTACCTTTTTGACTGAATGACACGCTTTTGCTTCACACTAAGCGATTATTCCGTCCAGAGAATAAAAATGATCCACTAAGGAAGTATTTAAAAATAGCACATGTGCTATTTTTAAATACTGCCTTAGTAGGATCAGTTTTATTTTCTGGGACGGGTACAGAAATTATTGCGAGAGGAGCAAAGGGGAGGAGTGTATGGCAGGACCGGTGCATGGGTCAAAACTTACTGTGTCGGCGCGCGTCAATCGCCCGCACGTGCACCGCATGAAGTAATTTATTTATGTGGTCATACGCCATAATAATCGACTACATGGCGGATCCAAAGGGTAAGGGGGGTGGGGGGGGGAGTTGTGGGTCTAAAGACCCCCCCCCCCCCCCCCCCCCGCCTCCCCTTCGGCCCGACTAGCTATGAAGAATTATTTCATACGTGTACCGGTAAAAGTATCAATTCAAGCGTTCTTATTAACAAGATACCTCATTAGTTTAGCGAGGTACGTCGTTGTGGAAATTGAGAACTTCATAGCCCCGCACTGATTAAAATTTGAGGACCGATATGAAAATATTTTTCGTCAGTCATGAGCGGGCTACATCAGGAATTCTTTTTTGCCACACCAGGCATATGCAATCGTTTGAATGATTGTCTGAAACATATCATATTAGTACTGAAGCGCATTTGAGGAATTGATCGAGGAAGATTGTGTGCGAGGAGTGGAGGATCAGCTGGGGGAATCATTACTTTTCCAAATGACTATTAATAATCGTGTGGGATATACGTACGTTGCTTGCAGTTACTGATCATGAGCACCACAGCTGGTAAGTCATGTAGACATGGTTATCAGTTTGATACAGGCAGAATATCATAATGGCACATACAAGTAGTGTAAATGGTGCGGAGCATATGAATATGTTCACAGTGAATATAGCATTATATCAGATACTTCAAGTGCGGACAAAGAAAACTGTATAAATAAGTTATGTCAAATGCATGAAGAGATAATTATGGATAGAGATTGTTCAGCTTCTCAGGAGATGCGCCGTTCCATCTTTTGTGTAGAGGATGATGTAACGAGGCATCACTGCTTCGGGCCTGTAGAGGACTATTTCTGTAAAATTCAACTCTGTGCCCACCGTTCCTACAATGCTATCACATCCTCGAGGTGGTCTGCTGAGGGCTTCATTAGTACGCTGGAGGTGGTGCTTCTTTCCCGGGCAGACATCACACATAAGCAGAGCCCTAAAGCCGTGAGACCCTTCAGTGTAGTCGTGGCACTTTGACGAGTTGGGGGCTAGGTAAAAGCCACTACCAAATCGCTGGAAGCCAATCTTTGTTCCAATGTAGTTAGGGTCAAGGCCCCTGCAAGATATTCCACAGATGCCACATTTGGGATTTGGGCATAGCTTCTTGCTGGTGGCTAGGTTACATGCCAGAGAGGTGCCGTGGAAGTGCTCCTCCACCTGATCTAGTCTCTCTGATTGAACCACAGAGACCACCATTCTGTACATTCTGTCAGAGAGTGTAGCTCGGTAAGCACTCCACTTAGACAGGAGTGTGGGATTGTTCACTTCAAATATATGGTTGACAGGTGGACACACACCCTTTGCTGCACTCCACATACTTCTGAACTTCTGCACCACTAGGTTATACTTCTCTTCCATGAGCACCATTTGCCTGAGGTAGCTTCCTGCATCCGAAAAAAAAAGTGTATGCAACAGCTATTTCTTCTGCATGGGTGTTTTAAGATGCTTAGCCTGGCTGGCAAAGCCATTCAAAAGCCAGTACTGCAAATACAAACTCTAGAAAAACCATGCTTATATACATTATAATTATTTATTAATACACTACACAACCATATTATATTTCACACAATGTACAATGCCAATGGAATTTACATCACGTTATATATTTGGCTATAATATGCAGACTCACCTTGGTTAGACATGCTTGGCTGGGGAATAGGTACTAGTGGCCTTGCAGCTGCAGGTTCTCTCATCACAGCCCTCTCCTCAATGACTGGAATGTTGCGCATAGTCACTCCACCGCTTGATGTGGGTACTCCACCCCCTTCGTACGGTAGATGCCACACCCTTGGCCAAGGCACTGTCTTAGAGAAGAGGTGGTTCCATGACTGCACCTTGGGAATGACGTCTTTGCATATGGGAGTGTTGGGATCCATCCCCTGGTACAGCATGTCATAGTTGGAGGCAGATATTCGCATACAGCCGGTGACCTTCAGGTGAGGCACGATGAGAGGGTTGCTCTCAGCTGACATTAGTATCGTCGTGTCACCATTTTCCTTCTTGATTTCCAGCTGGGTGGAAACAGTGCCCAGTATTCCCGTGAACTCAAAGCTTTGCTGAAGAAGCTGTGATAGTTTTGCCTTGTTGCTCTCACTGGTTGGATCGTTAGTCAACTCTTCGATAAAAGGGAAGTTTATTTGCATTTGCGTTGCCTCCTTGAGTTCCCCATTAACGATCACGCGACGCTCGCAGAAAGTCTTCATAGAATTCATTTTGGTACAGGGTGTACCATCAGCTTCAAACACTACCATCTCCATGCTTCCGTGGTCGTACCACCCGAAGCGTGGCTTCGATATCCCGCCTTTGGCGCTCTTCTTGCAACGTTTCGCTTCGCTTCTTTTCATCCCGACATTTTTGGTGGGCTCAATAGTGCCTGCTCTGGTACCTGTCTGCCCCAAAGATCCAGCGCTTTGGTTTACCATTCGCCCATCGCTACTTGACGGAAGTTGACTTTTGCGGCCAACTGCGGCCGGCGCATAAACGGTTGTCTTGGCTGTGTGCTCCGTAATCCACCGTACACTGATCCTCACGCCGGTCTGAACAAACCACTCGGCGACGAGCTGCGACTTGATGGTTTCCTGCATCTGGCGAAACAGCGGCTCGTCGTAGTGGGTCAAGCTAGGAAGTACTCGATTTATGCACCTGGTGTACAAGGGACTGGTCTCATCGTTAATGTGCAGTTTTGGTTCCCCAACAAACTCAAGCTTCGTTTCTCTCCTTCGCAACTTGACGTGCTCGCATGACATCATGACGGAGCCGCTGGACTTGGACTGGGGGAAGTCTAGTCTCGTAGCCAGACGTCCTTCCAAGCAGGTGGTCTCTCCCCAATCCCAAAACCTTGTTCGCTCTTCGTTGCTTCGCATCCCGATGTGAAGGCCCTTCATCGCCCAGTCGGCTCCGAATAACGTTTTGTAGACCGACGTTCCTTCAATCCATTCCGGCTCGCATTTCATGTACTGCCTTCCGTAGAAGAGGTGGTTTGGCGGGAAGGCGATGAAGACGAATTCTGGTCTGGCGCCCTCACTTGCGAGGCGACATGTGACCGCCAAGTCCTCCTCGCTTAGACCCTGTACCGCGGTGGTAAGCGGTTCTTCGAAGTGGAGCACGGGTACGCCGTTGACGAGTTCAGCGGAGCGCAGCACGCGGGCCTTTGGACAGAGGCGGAAAGCATACCCATCGTCTTCTTCAACAGCTACTACCCTATAGTCAGCCTCTGAGTTCATTTTTGCACTTTTTATGTTCAACAAATAACACTGCTAGTACCGCGCGGGTTTATATAGATGTAGAACAGTTGCAATTGCATCATTCGGTAGTCCCTGGGTATTTCCCATAATTTTCCCCTCCGCATATTGCAATGACGTACTATGAACGTTTCCAAAATTCATCATCGCTCTGTCTGCTAATAGAATTTACTACATGTACGTACGAGATGATATGATGCATGCGGTAGTGTAGCTGAGTAGGATGCATGAGGTACAGATGAATATATCGCTGATGGGGCAAACTATGTTCTGCCATCACTGACACACACACACACACACACACACACACGCGCACACACACACACACACACACACACACACACACACACACACACACACACACACACACACACACACACACACACACATGCAAAATTCCAGTGTGTACTGATTCTAACTTTATACTTCTGAACCTGTTTACTTTTCCTATTTGTTTTATATGCCATCCGCGTTTCAGAGCCTGGGCACGAGTCTACACTCTACGCTATGCATTGATGTACCGGCAGAGAAGAGAATGATTTAAAAGGTGGTGTGACTGTACAGTGCTGACGGGTGAAACATCTTCCACTGGCCTGGCTATTGCTCTTTATCTGGTACAAAAGATGCATGCATGGTACAAAATGAAAAACTGGAATCAGTGCCTGTGCGTGCTTGACTGTGAAGCCACGCAGCTCCCAGTACAAATATACATCACTCCGTTTTACGTCCGATAATAATGTCATGCATGCAGTGCAGGGTTATGTAGTCAGTAGTCCCCAACGTTGGCCAAACCATAAAACAACCATCTGCTATGCCTTTAAATTACACGGTTTTAATTATTTCCCGTGGAGCTGTGCAAGATCACCAGTGCGTGATTGTCATCTGTCCAATGAATGCTTTTTTCCATTCCAGAAAATTTTAACTGGAGGACGAGTAATGTATAATTACTGTACCACAGTGCTATGATTTCAGATACAACTATATTGAAACATGCACAGATTACAATTAAGATTTAGATGTCCTAAAAGAAAGGCAGAAAAGAAGTGCAACCTATTGCTGCCAAAAAGAAAAGAAAAAAAAAAAAACAGGTGGATATGTCTACCTGCACTTAATTCTTTGTGCAAGGAGACCAGAAGCCTCAATAGGCACTATTGTTCCTCTGAAGGGAGTTAAAATTCTAGGTGGGGAAAAATTAACATATAGATATTGAATTTGTGTGATGTGTCGATGGACTTGGCATAATGGATGTCAGTAGGGAGTTAATAAGATTAATGGTAAATGGTGAATTTTTAAGCATAATTGTATATTATAATTAATCTGAGGGACTTGTATCTTGGTAGAGAGTTAAAATTATCTGTATACGTTAGCATTTCTTATAAGTTAATCTGACAAGAATGTGCTTGTTACATTAACAGTTAATAAACTGATTGAATGGTAATGGACGCTTCCAGTGCTTCCCTTTATCACTTGTAAGAGCTTACTCTTCCAGCTGCTCGTTGCCACCCTTCCTTTCCTGATCTACCACTGAATAGTGTTTCGTACCTGTCTAATGCCAAGTGCTCCGTGCCTGCAGGTAGGAAGCAAACTATATAGTGCCTTCTGAGCTATAGTCTTCCTTGCCTCCTTCACCGGACCACATTTGCCTATACCAGAGGTGGTCCGCCGGGGCGGGGTAGACCAAATTTGCAATATGCCTTATTGTCAATTGTCTCCCATCATACATATACTTATAAAATAAGAGACCTTAAACTTAAAATTAAAAAAGCAGCTAAATTAAGAAATTCACAAGTGGCACATACCAGCAGTTTATTGAAATATTTCAATAAATATAAGAAGTTACTGTCTGTACACAAGGGATGTAAGATAACACTGAGGAGATTACAAAGCAAAATCACTGATTTGGAAAAGGTGGTTCAAAACATAGAATTAAGTAATGAAGAATTGCTATATCAGACCATAGAATTGGCTGATCACTATTTACGAAGGTCTAGGAACTGTGCTATAGGCTATATAGATGGAACAATGAAATGTAGAAAGAACTATACATTGACATGGTCAGTAGCTAAACCTTCAGATGAACAGGAAAAAATAATACTGTTTAGCATAGTGGAAGCAAAAAAAAAATGCATCCACAGTTTAAAAAACGTCAGGAGAATATCGCCAAAATCCACGATCAACTTGTTATAGAAAAAATACAAAAAAAAAAAGATTCAAGTTACAAAAGAAAGCTGGAAAAAAAAGCTGAATTTAGTACTTAAAAACAATGCTGAGTTGTTTGAAGTTCTCCCAGAGCTTAGCATTGAATAAACTGAAACTGTTAGAAATGTTGTATCTAATATGTCTATGGGAGCATTCACAAATTACGTCACGCTATTTTTGACCATTATGGACCCCCCCCCCCCCCCTCGTCACACATTATCCCATACAAATGTATGTTTAATGTATACATCGTCACACTGGCTGATACCCCCCCTCCCCCCCTTCAGCGTGACGTAATTTGTGAATGCTCCCTATACTTAATGGCCTTTACATTGAACATTTATGGTTTACTGAGCAAAAGCAAAACATTCTGTACCATGGACACATTATTTCTGTGAAAAATACTGGTAAAGTTCCCAAAGCCACCATCTGTTACTGGACACAGGAAGACATCGAGGAAGGAGAAGATGAAAAAATATGCATATTACATCTGCTTACTGACTATATTACAGGAGATATGATTTTTGATTCTGTTGGTTTTCCTGACTTGTGATTCAATGCCTTTTTCATTGAATGGTAAAATTTTGTTTCCAAGAACATGATATGTATGCATTTCGACTACATATTTGCATATCGCTACTATGAGCAGTCTACATATTTGGCATGATTTTATGCATAATATCTGCTGTAGTACCTTCTAAAAAGGATTTTTATATGCAGGTATGTGTGGCAGTGACTCCTTATATATTTAACTGCAGTAGCATGTTTAGTAAGATCAGTGTAACGAATATAAGTTAAACCGCCACAGTTTTTTTTTTCGCGGTCATTCAATTCCATACATTCAAAAGTATCGCTTTATGCTGCCGTATTGACCGAATGAACAAAGATGATATCAATATAGCGTTGGAATGCACATTTTAAACTCTTTTTAGAACCATGCGAATTGTTGCAAAAATATCAATTTGAAAAAATATCAAAGTACCTAGGCCCTTGCATGCATGGCTGCACTCAAGTAGCGAATATGTTTGTTTTTTTACACGCCGCCGCACAGGCAAACAAACTAAACTGGTCACTTATAATATGGAGATTTAGCATTTCTATCAAATGGCTTTTCGAATCGGAAAGATGCAACAGTGAAGTTTGCACAACACTACTCTAGCAAATGCCAAACGGAATCTGCAGCTGCATGTGTTTGAAATGCTGACACTGGAACCTTGCCATCCCAAGTTTGGGATGGCAAGGCTTAGCTAGTGTGCATGCAGCATCACCAAAAAACACCACATTGGCAGGCAACCGTCACATGCACATCACACACCTTTTTTTTTCTTTATTGACATCGAATATACATAAATGCTTGGCTTAGTTTAGACCGTTGCTCAAGCATCCTGGATAGGTAAAGAGTCTGAATAAGTCCACATGCCCTACACTTGCCAGTCTCTCGTACATAAAAATTATATATTACATAGAGTAGCTAGACAGCTAGCTAGGTATCGAGAATCCAGCGGCTGTAACCCCATGCAAAGACCAGTATGCTGGCTGGAGCTATTTTATGACCTTATGCCAGAAATGCAACTTCATCAGAGGAAATGCTGTCTCCAAGCCTGCACATGCAGCGTTATGTCTTTGAGCAGACGTGTGCATGAAATTTAGGGTGTCTCTGGGCTTATCTGTGCTTTGGCTTTGAAAATACGAATGGGTGTTGCATCGTTTATCGACAATGGTGGTATAAGACCTTTCTGCCAATGCAGGCCATAACAATAAGCTAGTATTTTGTTTCAAACTAACTGAAGCTTTGCGTTTCTAAAGGAATTAAGGTCCTATTGCCATCACTGACACTAGTACCAAAAGGACTTCTTGATGTCTTTAAGCTGTCATCACAGTCAAGGATTGAAATACACCACTGAATCGTTAGTTATCTTGCAAAAGTTTAAAAGATACCGCTACTCTGTATCTAACCAGGTAGTAGCTACAATGGAATGAAAGTGTGTATTGCTGTTTTAGTTAATGATATGTAAGGCGTACCAAATGCCATTATCACAATGAAATTAAATATGAAACAGTTTCATATTTGCAAGCCCCAAAGGCAATGTTTAAACGGACACCAACCTAGCTCCAGAGGACAACCTTTACTCCTCACTCCTTCACTGCCCACCCAAGACAAATGCTGATGAGGACAACAGCTACTCCTCCATCAAGGCAAGGTACACACCATACTCAAACCAAACAGACCAGCTTATGCATGCCATTGTAGCATCACCACGTTGGGTAGACATGTATATCACATTTAGCAATACATTACATCAAACGGAAAACAAAATTATTAAGTTGTACTAATCGCTATCACACACTCACACAAATTTTTTTCTTTATATTGACACCAAATACAACAGATATAAATGTTCGACTTAGTTTAGACCCTTGCTCAGGCTGCCTGGATAGGTAAATAGTCTGAATAAGTCCACATGCCCTACACTTGCCAGTCTCTCGTACATGGGATCTAAGATGATATACGGAGGAATATCATTCAATGGATAAATGCAACACACTTAGTTTTTTATTATTGAAATAGTAATTGAATCACATGCCACACATATAAAACATGGAATTTATAATTAGTAAAGAAACAGTTGTAAAATTATATATCTAGGGAAGGTATCTTGCCCTCTAAGGTGGCAAGATTTATAGATTCGCACTGTGGTATGTGATGGTGAGACCTTGCCCCTCTTTGGCACATAACTGCAGATCAAAGAAGTGAAAGCAGAGATGGCATCTTATCCATGCAACTACGGTATTATACGGTTCCTCTCTCTTGATGGAAAGTAGAAAGGCCAGACGTTTGAACATGACACACATTTAGTAACACTTAACCCCCCCACAGCAAGAACAAATACTGTACAACAACTTCGCTATAAACATATGGAGCGGAAAGACTTAATGCATGTTTGTCCTCTACAACTTCTTTCTTATGCACTGGAAATTGGCCTGTCCATCATGGAGGTAGAATGGTCTGAATTTATGCGTGCATAGTGTCAACTAGATGTGCCTCACTACTTTATAACATCGCAATACATCCCTTTTTGCGGCAACAATCCAATATAAATATAAACATGAAACAAATGCACACAACCAACAAACAAACCTTTGTCTGGAGTTATTAATCCATGACGAATGAGGAAGTGAGCAATAACCAAAATACAGTTAGGCTTAAATCTCCCTGCAGCGGCCTCCATTTTGATCTGCACACATGGCACACAAGTAGAAAGTAAACAATGGTTACCACGCCCATATATAACTTTCAAACGATTAAAGCTACTGACTTTCAATTTGCAGCACATCCTACCCCACCATTTCTCTATGGCACGTTTAATTTCTGTTCTTTAAGTCCTCTCTGCACAGTACATACAAAGGGTGTTGCACTAGGGGTCCAAAGCTTGAATATCCTTCTGCAGGAGAGTTCAAATCGCTTCAAAATCGGTATATACGTAAGAGTCCCGTCGCTATTGATTTGTCCTGTTCGTTAATTTTGACTATACTCATAGATATAGCTGTGCAAAGTGCGTGCATACATTATTTTCCCACTTGATTCATGCCAATCATTCACTGCCTGCCTCCCATACATTTGATGGGATGGGGTTTGCCTAAATCATTGGTGGGAATCAAGCAAGAAAATGTGCACGCACTTGACATCTTCGCAACGAGTATAGTCAAAATTAACCAACAGGTCAAATCAACAGCGACAGGACTGTTCTACAAAATTACTGATTTTGAAGAGATTTGGACTCTCCTGCAGAAGGGTATTTAATTGAACCCCTGAACACCCTTGTATCTCTCATACTGAGAGGTCCTAAAGGACAGAAATAAAATATGCCATAGAGAAATAGTGTGGTAGGACGATAAGTCAGTATAGCATTAATTGTTCTGAAGTTATAGTGATTTAAAACGTATTATACACAGTGAACCGAGGGGACATTTTCAGGTGAACTGTCCATATACATATACCGTACAGGCACCCCCCCCCCCCCCCCTCCCCTCCCCCACAAAATGCTAGCCACATGTACATTCAGGTCTCTGGACATATGGCCAATGGGATTTGAGATATACATGTATCCAGATGATACTGTCATGTACTGTGACTACTACATTCATATCAACTGACAATACAATGGGCATGAAGTCTGTGCTAACCTTTTCAACAGTCCAGAGCTGAAACTCCTCCACCTCCCCATCATGTGGTCTAGGTACAAAGTCTCTGGGTAGTTCAAGGTCGTAGATAAATAAAGTCTCTGGTTCTACACCATCAACTGACTCACGACAGTACCTAAGGAGATCAGGACCATGAATGCAAAGGGTGATTAACTCTTCTGCTAACAAACCAATGTCTCAGTATTCACACCCTCCCTCCTCTCTTTAACCATGACCTGGCTACGATACAACACAGAACAGCATGGGAAGGGGCTCAACCAACTCTTAGGGGCTCAACCATCTCTTCATTTGTCAAATTAGCTTCCGCAATGGTCAAGTGTTTTGGTCTGAGTTGATGTGGTTCTGACAACATTAAAGTTGGGCAGCTGCCTACGTCTGTAGGTGGTAAAGCTGATATTTTCTGATATTACTTCAGGACTAATTAATCATGTCTAGGCCCATATGATTAAGCCACACCTCAGTGCAATGAGCATTACAAATTAACAGCAGTGTGGCTAGTCCCTCCTCTACATGGGTGCAGCGTGGCTAGTCCCTCCTCTACATGGGTGCAGCGTGGCTAGTCCCTCCTCTACATGGCTAGTCCCTCCTCTACATGGGTGCAGTGTGGCTAGCCCCTCCTCTACATGGGTGCAGCGTGGCTAGTCCCTCCTCTACATGGGTGCAGCGTGGCTAGTCCCTCCTCTACATGGGTGCAGCGTGGCTAGTCCCTCCTCTACATGGCTAGTCCCTCCTCTACATGGGTGCAGCGTGGCTAGCCCCTCCTCTACATGGGTGCAGCGTGGAGCCTCTCCTCTACATGGCTAGTCCCTCCTCTACATGGGTGCAGCGTGGAGCCTCTCCTCTACATGGCTAGTCCCTCCTCTACATGGGTGCAGCCCTCCTCTACATGGGTGCTGTGTGGCTAGTCCCTCCTCTACATGGGTGCAACGTGGCTAGTCCCTCCTCTACATGGCTAGCCCCTCCTCTACATGGCTAGTCCCTCCTCTACATGGGTGCAGCGTGGCTAGCCCCTCCTCTACATGGGTGCAGCGTGGAGCCTCTCCTCTACATGGCTAGTCCCTCCTCTACATGGGTGCAGCGTGGAGCCTCTCCTCTACATGGCTAGTCCCTCCTCTACATGGGTGCAGCCCTCCTCTACATGGGTGCTGTGTGGCTAGTCCCTCCTCTACATGGGTGCAACGTGGCTAGTCCCTCCTCTACATGGCTAGCCCCTCCTCTACATGGCTAGTCCCTCCTCTACATGGGTGCAACGTGGCTAGTCCCTCCTCTACATGGCTAGCCCCTCCTCTACAGTGTACATGGCTAGTCCCTCCTCTACATGGGTGCATATGAAAACACTCACAGACACATGCAGCACTTACGTTAGAGCACCGACTGGTTTTGATTTCATGGCTATCTGCTCAGGGATGGAAGCCTCTTCATAACACTCATGGAGCAGAGTGTCCAGTGCTCCCAGACCGGCACGAATACCTCCAGCCGCCTGGCAAAATGAGGTAACACGCCAACTTCACAAATCAAAAGGGAAAAAAAAAATTACTTTTCAAAACACATAGCTCTATAAATGGAAGCTGACATCACATAAAGATAGCAGAGTACGGTCCAAGCCTACTCCTCTACACATCAAACTGCTCCACATATGGCATGCACCACACCACATGATTCACACCATACCATTCCACATACTCCACTCCAAATAATACACACCACTTCACATAATGCAATGCACACCACAACACCCCACATAATGCACACCACAAAACTCCATAAAAGGTGCACCACTCCACATAATGCACACCACAAAACTCCATAAAAGGTGCACCACTCCACATAATGCACACCATACCACTCCATAAAGGTGCACCACTCCACATAATGCACACCATACCACTCCATAAAGGTGCACC
This sequence comes from Eunapius fragilis, assembly GCA_963681505.1. Classification (NCBI taxonomy): domain Eukaryota; kingdom Metazoa; phylum Porifera; class Demospongiae; order Spongillida; family Spongillidae; genus Eunapius; species Eunapius fragilis. Next base: position 4,834,210 of record OY811980.1, on the reverse strand, counting down.
ACTCCACATAATGCACACCACAAAACTCCATACAAGGTGCACCACTCCACATAATGCACACCAGCACCACTCCACATAATGCACACTGTACCACTCCATAAAAGGTGCACCACTCCACATGATGCCCACCACAACACTATAAAAGGTGCACCACTCCACATAATGCACACCACAACACTCCATAAAAGGTGCACCACTCCACATAATGCACACCACAACACTCCATAAAAGGTGCACCACTCTACACCATGAATCACGGACTATAGCACATCCTATACAACACCAAAAATATACAATAAATCATATTTAAAAAGACCACTACTTTAATACAACTTATGGTACACTTTGAGGGAAAACATTTACCATCTGGTAACCATAACCACAAACTACTACTAATGAATTACTCAAAGCATGCAATGAAAGGAAAGGGGTACTCGTGCACATAATTTGGGTTTCCCTACACACATGCACAAGCGTACAAATGACAAGTCACACGTACTATGTTGTCCAGTAGCCCAGGCCATTTCGGCTTCATTGCACTCCGCTTACCAATCCACATTACCATCTCCCCTCCCTCCGTATAATAGTATCCATTCACATGGACCCCATATTTCCTAACACCAATTAATCCTGGAAGAGAAAAGATGAGCAGGCATAGATGAAACAGCGATGCCAGAGTGGCACAGACATCACCCACTGGCAGCTGCTCTTTCACAGTGGAAGTAATCTTTGCCTCCAAATGTGTCGGACACTGCATAGACCTGTAGCAAGTAGCACAAACACATACATACAAGGTGTACACCACACACACATGCACATACACACAACATAAAACCTCTGCACCAAATCAATGCAACGCGCTCCTAACAAGCTCTTAACAAATTATTAGACACCAAAATCATTACCACGGTGATTTCAATTAACCCCAAGTTATGGTTCACCCCAAGTACAGGGGACTAGAGAGGGATATGTGTAATGTGAGGCTGCAACAGCTATCTTGTGATACTTAATATGTATTGGAAGGGAAAATGTATTGTCCCCTAAAACTGTGAGAGCACGGTGGCGCTAGTACCTCATCTCTCCATCCCTTAAGACAGGGGAAGGCATTCTGGTGTCTTAAGTGCAGGAACAGACTCTGCAGGGCTGCGCTCCTCTCTCCGACCGTCTTCAGCTTCTCTGACAATCTCGCTTGTCTTATCTCCCCATCAACACCTCTTACGGGTTCAAACACTTCATTGAATTGCAGCAGGCACTTCATTATGTCCGGCATCAATAGCCCCACCTGCGCGCCATCGCACAGCAGGGGCAGGCAGCGAGGCCTTGACGAGTCTTGGCACAGAAAAGGGTAAAAAGGGAACACGACTGAAATAAGAAAAAAAATTCTGGGCGTGCGGTACAAGCTGAAAAGGAAAATAGATACGCACTACGCGATTGGGGTTGGCACAACTAATAGCGTCAGCACGCACACTATTATAGATGTATAGACGTTTGTGCACTACGAGAGAGCTTTGGGTGTTGTTATATCGCTCTCGCCCAGGTGTGCACACTGGTCCCACGACGCCTTACAGTAGAGTAGTTGCAGATAATTTTGTAGGCGCACCAACTTCTGGACGATATCATCTATACCAATACCAGTGATGGTATAGCCTTACCTTTAGATAGGTTAAATGAGTCACATAACTCCGCAGCACGTAGTACCGCTTCGCCGAAAGCAGTACTCATTTTTCACCGCCGGCTGAATAATAGAATAGTCTACATCAATCTTAGCCAAGTTCTAATTAAAGCGTACTACTTTAATGTTGTCATGCACAGGAGTTCAAGACGATGGAGCCGGACATTATGCGACAGAGGGATGCGTTGTTTACCTTTCTTTACAGGAAGATAACTGTTCTCTACTTAAATGTTCTTCCACCCAGAATGCGCACGCTGTTTGAGGTGTCCCTTCTCACATCGGTAGGATGCATGACTGAATACTGCTATACTCGGATAACTAACCAAGTCGTACTTCTAGTTTTCTGCTAAGTGCTTAAGCTGCTTATCACTATAATGCTTTTTTTTTCTGTCGCATCTTACGTGAATCAGAATTATAGAGGCAGGAGGCTTGCCAGAGACCGGACCCATAGATCATAGTCAATCTAGGCCGGACCGCGCGCCGTTACGTTGACAGTTTGTATCACCTTTGTGACCATGAATCGTATAATGGTGCAATAGGTTGCGAATACATGTAGCTTCAATGAAAGACAGATAGTGTAGTAGTATTCTTTTGCTTTTGACAGGAGAGTATACTTAGTGATGTGTATGTGCAATAGTATGTCTATTCCTTTAAATCCTCCTCCCTCCCTCTTCCTCCTCCCTACTCCCCTCCTCCCTCCTCCTCCCTCCCTCCTCCCCTCCTCCCCTCCTCCTCCCTCCCCCCTCCTCCCTTCTCCCTCCCCTCCCTCCCTACCCTCCTCTAGGCTCTTCTAATAGGGGTGCTATGGTGGTACGTCCACTGGGCCTATATACTGTACCCAGACGACTGCCTGGCCCACGTCACCCAGCAGCGACCATTGCCCTCGGACACCATCATTCGGGTGGAGGCCTACACTAACAGCTCCCACCTGTGGGCCCTGAGGCAGAGGGCAGCTCTGAGGCGCTACAGGATGCTGGCCGGCTTGGGCTCCCAGAACGACACGGTCCTCCTCCATGACATCATCCCTGGCTTGTCCCGCGGTACCGCAGAGGGCAGGCTGGGCATGTCTGTATCCCGGGGCAACAGCAGTAGCTTCTTCGGCAATACCAGTGGTGGTACGACTATGTATACTAACAGTGGGTCAGAGGATGGGAGTGACGTGGGAGAGGAGGAGGAGGAGGAGGAGGATGGTGGTGAGACACTCCAAAGTGAAGTGGAGTACTTCTTTGGTTCTTACACGCTCTATGAGCTTCTGGACCCTTATGGCAAGTCTGTGTCTGTTGCAAATTTGTAGCATGCATGTACGTTCCCGGTATTTGAAGGACTTCGGATCAGTGGCTCAGGTTTAAGTCTGTAATAGTCTGTATGCATTATGTCAGAACCTGACATTTTTTGTGTAGCCAGTATTGTTTTCATTGACATATGTAAATGCTTGTGTGTGAATATCGTAATACCATGCATGTTTGTGTCCTGTCACTGTCCAATTGGTTATGCCACTGGTGTATCAAATACACCACCAGGAAAGTTAATTTTGTATCAAATACTATAAAACATATTTGAAACATTCATCTCCGCAAGCATCTACATAACTGTATCAGATAAATGTATTTGTAACATACTGGCAAAACATATTTGATACATATCTGCTTGCTAAGATCGATGTTTCAAATATGTTACAATCACCAGTTATGATACAAATTTGAACTTTCCTGGGTGTGTACTACGTACATCCGTAAAGTATGTAGGCTCGGTCTCGTGCCACATTTGTGGGTTTGATGTATAAATTAGCAATGCATACTTGCCCACACAAATATACATAGCAATGCAACCACAAGCCTCTATTATACATGTATAGGAGTCATGTGCATCAAATGAAGTGTTCATTCTCATCGTACAGTCCGCTGGAGCACATGTAGTTCCTTTTGACAACAATAAATCAATGTAGGTAGTGTTTGTATCAGTTGCGCGGGCAGGTTATAGGTTGCGTAGTAACCGTATGTTAGAACAGGTTAAAACAATATGAAAGAATGAAATAAAATCTTATTTTTAGAATCCGCCTTATTTATTGAGTTTTATTTTACTTCTTATAAGCCCGTTGGTATATAGTTATGCCATTGGTGTATTGGTTATGCCAATGCATGTACATGTGCCACCTTTTAAATATGGTATATGTGACATCAACACCATAGTGAATATAAAGCTTTCATTTACTATAGCGGAAATGTCACATATACAATATTTATATACACATTTGCACCATACTAGAATAATAATAGAATAATACTAGAATACTAGTAAATGCAATTTAAATATTAAATTATTATGCAGTGTTTGTGTACTTGATTTCCACTTGTGTGTATGTATTTATGGGTTGCCATGGTCACCACAGTTCTGTACTTTGAGTCACCTGACTATGCACTGGTGGAGTGTGCTCGGGAGCCAGGCTTCCTCAGCTTAACCCCTTCATCGCGGCAGAGGTTTAACATCACTGTGCTGAGAGTGTATGTAGGTGAGCCTGAGGGAGTAGCTGCTGTCTTTGTGAACAAGTACTTTATATACATGTACATCAAACTGTCCAAGAAGGTGTATTGAAAGGGTTAAATGACATAAGGAGGTGCATGTGCACTGTATGGTTAAATGATGTTATGAGGTACATGTGCACTGTAGGGTTAAACGTAAGAAAGTACGTGGGTCATTCCGGGCATGAGTTTCTCATCACATGTTCAAATTTTGATCCAACTTCACGTTTGTTTGTCCATCTACGCTTATGACTTGTACAATGTTTGGTATTAATAACTTCAATGGTTAACGAAATGGAGCATTATGAAATTTAATTTCTTATGATAATTGCCACTTTGCAGACTCATATCTTTGTATGTCATTGGCTGCACAGGTTGGTATCTGGTATCTGATTGAGGCTCGTTTCCAGTACAATTAAATACATTTAAAGCATAGTTTGTAAAATTTGGTAAACTGGCCAGTTAAAACTTCACTTACATGTATTTCTTGTGGTCATCCCTTTTCTTAGTGTTTTTTCGAAATTAGTAAGCTCTGAGGACCACAGCCATTTAAACTTCCAGGTGCCATTTTTTTAGAGCCCTACTTTGCTGTTGTTAGAAGTTACAAGTATCTGATTACTGATTCTATCTACACTGTGGTTTTACCTGGTAATAGCAGTTACATAACACCACTTCTAACTATCTAAACAACACTTTGTAGGGCTCTCAAAAAAAATGGTGCCCAGAAGTTTAAATGGGTGTGGTCCTCAGAGCTTACTAATACTCAAACTTTTTATTTCGCAAAAACACTAAGAGAAGGGATGACCACGATAATGTGAAAGAATAACTAGCTAGTTCACCAAATTTCACAATCTATGCTTTAAATGTATTTAATTGTTAACCCTTTTTGAACTGACAAAAATTAATGGCATCGTTTAGTTGTACTGGAAATGTGCTTCAATCAGATACCAGATACCCACCTGTGCTACCATGACAGGCAAAGATATGAGCCTGTGAAGTGGCAATTATCATAAGCATTCATAATGATGTATTCGTTAACCATTGAAGTTATTAATATCAAACATTGTAGAAGTCATAAACGTAGATGGACAAACAAACATGTGAAGTTGGATCAAAATTTGAACATGTGGTGAGAAACATGCCCACTTGTTTTGGAATGACCCACAGTTGCACTGTAGGGTTAAATGGTCAAGCTACTATGTAGGTTGATGGGATGGAACAATGAAAATTGACCCATGCTGTGTGCCTGCATGTAAAAACTATTGGCCCGGGAATACACATGCCTAGACTGCTAGCTCTGAATATGTAATGGGAACATCCAACTTTGTGGCTGCAGGTACATGTGCTGGTATTTAACCAGCAGGGTATGATTGAATGATGACTCCCTGCTGGTATCTCTTGTAGCTACATGTACACAGTGTATTATTGAGCCTCCCCCCCCCCCCCCCCCCCAAGCTGATCTAGCCAATATGGATCGTAGCCTGAGCCTTGAGCACGTGTATATCATAGACCATGTCATCACCAATACCGACCATTGTACATGTAACGGTGGCTGCCAGGCAGAAATAGATTAGGTACTGGTAAATGGAGATCACTAATACATGCTGTGCATGATATGAATAATGTACATGTGTGTATGTGTGTATATGTGTGTGTGTGTGTGTGTGTGTGTGTGTATGTGTGTGTATGTGTGTGTGTGTGTATGTGTGTGTGCATGCGTGTGTGTGTGCAGAATGGCAGAATGGTGTATTGTTGTTTCTGGTATGCTGTATCCCCCCCCCCCCCCCCCCCCCCCCTCCTATCATTACCCCTCTACCACCATCATTGTGTGCACAGATCCTGACAACAGCACATGTTTTGGTGGTCCATTTGGATTCCTCCTGACCAAACTGTTCTTTGGCTATGAGATGATGATCATTGCCAGCTTCAAGTACCTTCTTCCTGAGGGACACAGTGAGTTAGTTATATTGGTGGGAGTAATTATGCGCTTTCAACATGCAGTTTGCTAGCTACCAGGTCATCTGACACAGTACCCTTTTGGCTTAAGATGGTTATTTCATTTACTGTTCAAAAAATACAGTGTATTTACGCTGTTGGAAAAGGAGTAATTTTTCTTGTTTGGCTTTGTGTTATCTGCTCACCTTGAATGACTATATATGTCATATTCCCAGTCCAAACAGATTTAATCGGTTGGAGGGGGGAGGGGAGGGAGGGGTCATGAGGCATTATTAAATACAAAACGTCAGCTGTTGTGGAGATATAGTTGTGACCTTTTCCTAAGATGTTCCTTTTATTTCGTGTATCCCTTCAACTGTCATTAATATGAATTAAAAGCATCTTCATGAAGGTATTACAGGTGATATTTAAACTTTGTGTCTGAGGAAATATTTCTGCCTTTCATCTTCTGTATAATTAGATCACAGCTGATTTGCTATACAGAATTTCTCGCAAAAGGTATTTCATATTAGTAGTCAAGGTACTTTGTATCAGTACAAGTTAATAGCTGAATTTGTTTTTTCCTCAGATACAATTAATTACTACCCAGAGATTATTAAAACAGCTGTGCATGTCTTTGGTTGCATTGTTTCCCAGTCTCAGTAAGAGATGTTTTTGATAGGCCATCAAAACATAAACCCCTTGGTGGTTACGTGTACTGTAGGTGGATAGCCATGTTATGACTGTCCACCTAACCACCAAGGGGTTTATGTTTTGATGGCCTATCAAAAACATCTCTTACTGAGACTGGAAAACAATGCAACATTATTCCATGTTCATGAAGGAACTTTTATTTGAAGGATACACCACCTACAGAGCATCAAAAAACAGGAACATGGTCACGATAATATCTCCACTGGCATGTCATGTGGTGTTGGGTCACCATTAATCACGCATGTAGATTGACCAATTGTGACTTAAGTCACAAAGCTGTGACTTTTAAAAATAACAAACTGTGATTTTGAAACTTCTCTCACACACTGGACGCATGTTAGTTCTCAGTATGTAAATATAAACACTTGGCTATGCATAACTTTTACACACATAAAGATGTGTTTACCGTTACCAATGAACTCTTCCAGACCCTTTGAAGAATTATACCAATTTGAAGTTACTTATGTTCACGGCTTCAGATTATGTTGTTAAAACCCCTTCCAGCTACCTAAGATTCTTCTGCTGCCTCATTTTATTGATTTTGAACAACTCTACTTTAGCTAAACAAAAATATTCCAACGTTAATCGGTTAAGTCACATTTTTTTGTTTCGCAATGTACGTTTAGGGGGTAGGAAGATAAAATGTCTTGTAACTGCTGTAAGAGGTATCTCCGAGCTGTTTTAACACTATATTATGAGAGCACATATCTCTATTATCCTAATATGTATATTTAAAGTTTGGTATTTTAAAGATATTGTGACTTAAGTCACAATGATGCACAGTAGTTACACGCTTTATGTGAGATCACGTACAGAGTATGTCAAGTATTGTATCTCGGCGGTAATTCGTTAAATCACAACGCTTTGAACAGTAAACATGTAGAATTTTCTACGAGTACCTATGACTGTATGTACATGAACTGAACGCCAAGGAATGTACATTCTTACTGTACTAACATACAGGCATGAATATTAATGTGGCGTGGATAACATAGAGGTCAAAACTATAGACATTCGATGGAACACCCCTTATTTGGACTCATGATAGAGATGGCTTATTCTGTAGGAAATAACGTAGCTTTAAATTGAGACAAAGTTAGGCAATAAATTAGCGAAGAAAAGGCACAAAGGGCTGTTTCAAAACAAAGTTCAGGGACATAAAAGGAAGTATGCATGTGGTGATGAAGTTAGAACTAGGAAATCGTTACCACCTGACGCTTGAGGCAGTTAAAAAAGAATGAATATAAGGGCGAAACTTAGTGCTACGAAACAGCCTTTATGCTCAATATTTGTGATGGAAAACAAGCTCAATGATTTATTCATATACAATGTCCTGTTGTTAACAATCAGCCACATCATTAGGATCTGTTTATATAAAGGTTTGAATGTGGTTTTATTTTGTTACTTTTAAAATGTCACAAATCCTATGGTTAAATTCTAGTAATGACTGCTGAAATCATAACCCGGGATGTTACATTCTGCAGCAAATTGATTTGTTGAAATTTGACATAAGTATCATACATGTACACCTGCAGTACATGTATCACGTGAGAGCATTAAAATGACTGCTCCATTAAAAAACAGTGGTGGTCAGGGGCAATGGTTGGTTGACCTCTGACTTTATGAAATCATTTAGTTAGTACCATCCACCAAATTTAAGCAAATCACATTTTGTTATGAATACTTGAGAACATTTTGTTATGAATACATGAGAACATTCATTGCAAACAACAGAAGTCTGTAAACTACTGCATGAATAAAAAATCTTATGTAGAAGCCTTGTGTGAGGATTGTAACTTATCAGCCTTTTTATGGATGCACCTGTTATGCCACATGTGCTTATGGATGGTGTGCTTATGGATACTCCTGTATTGCCACATGTGCTTATGGATGTTCCTGTATTGCCACGTGTGCTTATGGATGCTCCTGTATTGCCACATGTGCTTATGGATACTCCTGTATTGCCACGTGTGCTTATGGATACACCTGTATTGCCACGTGTGCTTATGGATACACCTGTATTGCCACATGTGCTTATGGATGCTCCTGTATTGCCACGTGTGCATAACCTGCTAAGGAGGTATCATTTGGAGTTCATCTAGAGAGATTTTGTGTAATAGGTTGATGAAATGTATGTTTACATATTTCTTTAAAGACTCTGCTTATGTGAAGGACATTCTCAGAGGCAGTCATTACTACTACCACGTCCAGTGGATGAGCAGGTGGCTCTATGCATCTGGGATACTGCCTGCACTGTTCTTTGTAAGTTATATGTGCATGATGTGGTCCATACACTGGGTACATGGTGTGGTCCATACACTGGGTACATGATGTGGTCCATACACTGGGTACATGATGTGGTCCATACATTGGTTACATGGTGTGGTCCACCCAGCAATAAGTTCTTGGACAAGATTCCTGCCCAAGATCTTGCCCAAGACTTGCCCAAGACTTGCCCAAGACTTGCCCAAGACTTGCCCAAGATCTTGCCCAAGGTGCCAAGATTATGGCCGGCCAATTTCTGGCCAAGATCTTGGCCAAGATCTTACCCAAGATATGGCAAGATCTCAGCCTCCTGGCAAGATCTTGGCCTCCTGCCAAGATCTTGCTCTTCTTGGCAAGAACCTTGCCCAAGAACTTTTTGCTGGGCCATACACTGGGTACATGATGTGGTCCATACACTGGGTACATGGTGTGGTCCATACACTGGGTACATGATGTGGTCCATACACTGGGTACATGATGTGGTCCATACACTGGGTACATGATGTGGTCCATACACTGGGTACATGTGTGGTCCATACACTGGGTACATGTGTGGTCCATACACTGGGTACATGGTGTGGTCCATACACTGGGTACATGGTGTGGTCCATACACTGGGTACATGATGTGGTCCATACACTGGGTACATGATGTGGTCCATACACTGGGTACATGTGTGGTCCATACACTGGGTACATGGTGTGGTCCATACACTGGGTACATGATGTGGTCCATACACTGGGTACATGATGTGGTCCATACACTGGGTACATCGTGTGGTCCATACACTGGGTACATGGTGTGGTCCATACACTGGGTACATGGTGTGGTCCATACACTGGGTACATGATGTGGTCCATACACTGGGTACATGATGTGGTCCATACACTGGGTACATGGTGTGGTCCATACACTGGGTACATGATGTGGTCCATACACTGGGTACATGATGTGGTCCATACACTGGGTACATGATGTGGTCCATACACTGGGTACATGTGTGGTCCATACACTGGGTACATGATGTGGTCCATACACTGGGTACATGATGTGGTCCATACACTGGGTACATGATGTGGTCCATACACTGGGTACATGGTGTGGTCCATACACTGGGTACATGGTGTGGTCCATACACTGGGTACATGATGTGGTCCATACACTGGGTACATGATGTGGTCCATACACTGGGTACATGGTGTGGTCCATACACTGGGTACATGATGTGGTCCATACACTGGGTACATGATGTGGTCCATACATTGGGTACATCGTGTGGTCCATACACTGGGTACATGATGTGGTCCATACACTGGGTACATGATGTGGTCCATACACTGGATACATGATGTGGTCCATACACTGGGTACATGTGTGGTCCATACACTGGGTACATGGTGTGGTCCATACACTGGGTACATGATGTGGTCCATACACTGGGTACATGTGTGGTCCATACACTGGGTACATGGTTGTTAGGCTTGCTACATGTAGTTATTAGAATGTATGTATGTGTGTGAAACCACATTAACTGTACAGTAAACCTTACATTGACTGCATTTACAATTACTTTTACTCATGTTTCTTACTACGACACAGCTAACATAAATTCAATGTTTCATCCAGTGTAAACATTTCTTAACCCTTTAGACTCTGGTGGCCTCCATTCTTTTACGACAGTTCCACTTCCACTTCTTCAAGTTCATCAGTAAGCTACATGTACATGCTGCTGCTGTCCAATTCATTAAATACTATAGTTTCCAATGTATCCGTATGTCCGCGTAACTTATTTATTTACTCAGCATAGCGCCTATTGGTTGCTAGGTACGTGTACCTAGCAACCAATAGGAACGACCACCTCCCACACAGAAGTGCATAGCAACGCGAACTTAGTGACCATGCTTCGTGCCACAAAACCTACATGCCTGTACAGGTAATAATGTCATCACATACAATAACAATTAAAGCAACGCTATTGTGGTTCACTCTCAAGTCTCATCGTACAGGCCGAGAACATGTAGTTACTATCTGACAATAATAATTCCATAAAGTATTTGTATTGTGAAGGCGCGTTATAGAGGTTGCGTAGTAACCGTATGTTAGAACAGGTGGTAGATTATATATGCAACATTGGGTAAACCAGTATTATTTTATAATTGCTCGTGTTTGGACATATGCAATTATATGTTGCCCTAACTCGATGTAGACATCACAAGCACGTTAAGGTTCATATCAGAGACAATCCAGAACAAAAACGAATGTTGCCAAACGATACACAGAGATATTTTACAAAAATGGGGTAATCAAAAAACTGTTGCTATAAATTCATTTTTTTTAAAATAATGTTTAATAATATGCATAGTGCATGAAATAAATAATCAGCCCGTGATATTTCACGGGTGCACGCTAGTTTTGTTATATTTTTGTAAGTGCATGCAAATTATCTGTAGTAACCCCTTAAGTAAAGTCCTTTACATGTGAGATACACATGTGTGTACTGTAGTAGTTTATTATTTTGCAGGGAGAGAGGGGTTATGGCAACCCTGTAAGAACTGCCATTATGTACAGTATGTCCATACTCTATCATTATTTAATCTACCCTTGTACCTTTCATCATACAATACACCCATGTACCCTTCACCATCCAATACACCATGTACCCTTCACCATCCAATATACCCATGTACCCTTCACCATACAATACACCCATGTACCTTTCACCATTCAATACACCATGTACCCTTCACCATACAATACACCCATGTACCCTTCACCATACAATACACCCATGTACCCTTCACCATACAATACACCCATGTACCCTTCACCATACAATACACCCATGTACCTTTCACCATACAATACACCATGTACCCTTCACCATACAATACACCTATGTACCCTTCACCATACAATACACCATGTACCCTTCACCATACAATACACCCATGTACCCTTCACCATACAATACACCCATGTACCCTTCACCATACAATACACCCATGTACTCTTCACCATACAATACACCCATGTACCCTTCACTATACAATACACCCATGTACCTTTCACCATACAATACACCATGTACCCTTCACCATACAATACACCTATGTACCCTTCACCATACAATACACCATGTACCCTTCACCATACAATACACCCATGTACCCTTCACCATACAATACACCCATGTACCCTTCACCATACAATACACCCATGTACCTTTCACCATACAATACACCATGTACCCTTCACCATACAATACACCATGTACCCTTCACCATACAATACACCTATGTACCCTTCACCATACAATACATCCATGTACCCTTCACCATACAATACACCCATGTACCCTTCACCATACAATACACCCATGTACCCTTCACCATACAATACACCCATGTACCCTTTGGGATATGTGTGATGATGGGTGGGGATGATGGGATGTGTGTGATGATGGATGTGGATGATTTATTTTTTCTTCTCTACAGCTCACTTCCAGCAGTTGTTAAATCAGGGGGTCCCCATGCCAGTGCAGACTGCTGCTCAAATACCCTTCCTTGTGGCCACCTATGCAACCATCGGTGAGAGTGCTGGATGTAGTATAATATGTGCTGGGTGTGGTTTAATATGTGCTGGGTGTGGTATAATATGCGCTGGGTGTGGTGTTTAAGTGCTGGTGTGGTGTAATATGTGCTGGGTGTGGTGTTTAAGTGCTGGTGTGGTGTAATATGTGCTGGGTGTGGTGGTGCTGGGTGTGGTGTTTAAGTGCTGGGTGTGGTGTTTAAGTGCTGGTGTGGTGTATTCAGTGCTGGGATTGTTGAACCAGACCAAAGTCATAGCAAGCCAGGTGCAGCTTGGCTCATAGCAGGCCAGGTGCAGCTTGGCTCATAGCAGGCCAGGTGCAGCTTGGCTCATAGCAGGCCAGGTGCAGCTTGACTCATAGCAGGCCAGGTGCAGCTTGACTCATAGCAGGCCAGGTGCAGCTTGGCTCATAGCAGGCCAGGTGCAGCTTGGCTCATAGCAGGCCAGGTGCAGCTTGGCTCATAGCAGGCCAGGTGCAGCTTGGCTCATAGCAGACCAGGTGCAGCTTGGCTCATAGCAGACCAGGTGCAGCTTGGCTCATAGCAGGCCAGGTGCAGCTTGGCTCATAGCAGGCCAGGTGCAGCTTGGCTCATAGCAGGTCAGGTGCAGCTTGGCTCATAGCAAGCCAGGTGCAGCTTGGCTCATAGCAGGCCAGGTGCAGCTTGGCTCATAGCAGGCCAGGTGCAGCTTGGCTCATAGCAGGCCAGGTGCAGCTTGGCTCATAGCAGGCCAGGTGCAGCTTGGCTCATAGCAGGCCAGGTACAGCTTGGCTCATAGCAGGCCAGGTGCAGCTTGGCTCATAGCAGGCCAGGTGCAGCTTGGCTCATAGCAGACCATGTGCAGCTTGGCTCATAGCAGGCCAGGTGCAGCTTGGCTCATAGCAGACCAGGTGCAGCTTGGCTCATAGCAGGTCAGGTGCAGCTTGGCACTCTATTGTGCTCACGGCTGGTACCTTGACAATACGTCCTGTCCTCTTTGCCTGTGTGCATACATGTACATGCGCACCTCCAGCAGTCAGCAACACTTGGTTGGTGTGTATCAATGCGTTGTTAGATATACAATGTACATGTAGATACCTGTATGGTGCTTGATCAAGTCCTACCCTCCCTCATCACTTTAGTCCCTCATCACTTTAGTCCCTCATCACTTTAGTCCCTCATCACCTTAGTCCCTCGTCACCTTAGTCCTCCTCCCGCAGAATGAAGTGATCCCCTTTGATGGAGCAGGGGTGAAGTGATCCCTTCGATGGGGCAGGGTGAAGTGATCCTCTTTGATGGGGCAGGTTGAAGTGATCCCTTTTGATGGGGCAGGGTGAAGGGATCCCCTTTGATGGGGTGGGGTGAAGTGATCCCTTTTGATGGGGCAGGGTGAAGGGATCCCCTTTGATGGGGCAGGGTGAAGTGATCCCCTTTGATGGGGCAGGGGGAAGGGATCCCCTTTGATGGGGCAGGGGGAAGTGATCCCCTTTGATGGGGCAGGGTGAAGTGATCCTCTTTGATGGGGCAGGTTGAAGTGATCCCCTTTGATGGGGCAGGGTGAAGTGATCCCCATTGATGGGACAGGGGGGGGGGGGGAAGTGATCCCCTTTGGTGGAGCAGATCCCCTTTGATGGGGCAGGGGGGAAGTTCAGAGAATGCTCATGTCATACTGTACAACAGGTCTGATTATAGTAATGAGTGAAGCCCTAGGAGACGACAGCCTCTTCTGCTTGCTGATGGTGGTTACTGTGTGGGAGGTGGACCAGTTCTATATCATCTTCTGCCGTCATCCCATCTCGCGGAAATACTTCCCTTGGTGAGTTGAGTTACTAGTGGTGGCTCAAGTGGGGGTGGATGTCTCTATATGTACAGTACCTTCATACTGCACTAAGTGGGGGGGGGGGGGGGGGGGGATGTCTCTAGATGTACCTTCATGCTGCACTAAGTGGGGGGGGGGGGGGGATGTCTCTAGATGTATCTCATTACTGCACTAAGTGGGGTGGATGTCTCTAGATGTACAGTACCTTCATACTGCACTAAGTGGGGGTGGATGTCTCTAACAGTACCTTCATACTGCACTAGACAGGGAAATTTCAAAGTAGGCTGTACAGTATGTATGCCCTTGATACTATCCAGCTCAATCTGTCTGTATTTGGTATTATCCAATTGCTATCCCTGACTACCAGTGTGCACAGTGAGGGTATTATCAAATTTCACATTAGTCTGCCTGTTACTATCTGATCATGAAGTCATTACCAATGACCAGATGAGGCTGTATATGCCATTCATTCATAACCATCCCAGTGCTATAGTTTGTATGACCATCCCCACAATGGCCTGTCTGTAGGGCTACATAGGCTAAGCACAATGGCCTGTCTGTACGGCTACATAGGCAAGCACAACGGCTGCTCTACTGCCCGTCTGTGATTTTAAGAGCTACTGTACTGTCCAACATGGAGTCAGTAAGCGCTAGCATTTAGGTGTACGTGTGACCTTGGGTCCAACCATTTTCAGTTGTCTTTTTCTGGCCAATTTGGAAGACAGTACCTCGACGTTCACCATAAGAGCATTGCATATACATGTATAAACCGTACATTTCCTGATAGCACTTACTGACTGTTTTCGACAGTATACAATGTTCTATAAATAGAGAATGACATGCAGTTAGAGGCTGCCTAAAATGGCTGGAATTCTAGTGGTCAACAGCCCTACTGTGGTGTTAGAGGTCATGAACCTTTGTGTTATTTCAACTGTGCCCACAACTTGTAATAGACATGTCTCCCCTGCAATCCTCTATACCTCCCACACACTCTTCTCCCCTCTAACCTCATCCCCTGCTCCTTTACCCTAACCACACCTCCCTCCATCCCTTCTCTAACGACACCTTCCTTCACCCCTTCCCTAACCACCCACCTCTAACCACACCTCTCCATCCCGTCTCTGACCCACCTCCCTCCACCCCCTTCTCTAACCACCACACCCCTAACACACCTCCATTCTCTAACCACACCTTCGTCCACCTCTTCTCTAACCACACCCCTAACCACACTCCTAACCACACCTCTTCTAATGGCACCTCCCTCTCAACAGGTTCTTCTTCATATATCACTTCCTCCCGTATGGTTATTTTGTCAGATTTGGAGGTCAATTTTGGTTCATCCCTTTCCTGTTCCATTGGCTTCTTGTACAGGTACTTGTAGTCCATTGCTATGATCACATATAGTATTCATGATCACATGGCACCACAACAATGCATGCATGCATGCACATACATACATACATACATACATACATACATACATACATACATACATACATACATACATACATACATACATACATACATACATACATACATACATACATACATACATACATACGTATATACATACATACATACGTACATACATACATACATACATACATACATACATGCATACATACATACATACATACATACATACTCTACTTACTCTGTATGCATAACATGCACATTACATGTACACACGCGCCATCACACACACACACACATACACACACATACACACACACACACGTACACACACACACACACAGCATGCCATGGTGTTCTTCCTCCATCACATTGAACTGGCTGCTGTTCCTGTTGGACCACGTCTAGCCCAGGTTGCCGGTGATGGTGGAAGGGTGCAAGAACCAGTGGGGCTCCTCCCACCTCAAAATCCTAATATGGCAGAAATAAATCCTAATATGGCAGAAATAAATCCTAATATGGCAGAAGAAGGTAGGTGTAATGTCCAGATAGGCCTCCGAGAGTTGGTACATGTAGTGGTTGGCCCCAGAGAATACCCATGCCGGTACAACATACCCACCAGTACATGTGTGCATGTGCATGCATGTAAGGCACAAACACTATGCATGAAATGTACAATGTATGTATGTATGCTCTGCATATTTTTATTTTTGTTTTACATTTAGATGATATTCATGACAATGACACATTTGGACAAGGCATAGATCCACTGAGGCCACCTGCTGTTGCCCTCAGTGGTTTTGGTGTTCCTAGAGAAGTGCAGGAGGCAGCTGTCTACACCATTCCACCTCAAGAACGGGAACACAACCAGTTTGATCCTACAAACTTTCGACCCCCCCAGCCACCAGAGACCGCAGAACTGCGGAGGCGGAGATTAGCAGCTCTTGATAATAGGTCACAATTTGATGGTATACCGCCGTAATTGAAATATATTAATTTTTTTAATTTAAATACGGTATTGAGTCACCGCCCTCATCCGATCGGAAGGTCGTTTAGATTTTGTAGCTGGAGCTAGTAATGATAACAAAGATCAAGGATAGGTATCATGTTTGGCGTGCTAGCGACCGTACGGGCGGCAGAACACCATTCCCGTGGTCCAAGGTAAGTGACATGACGCGCGCGCGCTCGTGTGTGTGTGTGTGGTCTCAACGCGCGGTCATTTGCACCCACATAGTATACCTTGCTAACGCTTTTTACTATCTGGGTGTTGGCAGCCCGGCCCGACGAATTTAATTGTGCATGCGTGTACGGAGTTGATACTTAAGAACAAATGTATCTGCATGTGGTTGTGGCCTTCACCCTTCTAGTTTTCATGCAGTACGTTGTGAGAAGGCCGGTGCTTATGTGAGAGAGTTGGTGCCTTTGTCTTGGTTTAACGCTTGCATGGCTACCTTTGGCCATGGTGGGGGCATCGATCGCTAGTTATAAAATATAGGTATGTCTATTCGTATCTCCATTCAGATGATACTGATAGACTTAGTCCTGTTTGCCAGTTCATTCTGTAAGTTACTGGTGCACACAATTTCATAGCAATAATTGTGCTTATTTAGCCTTCCAGATTGTGTTCCCCTTCATTCCTTTCATGGTTCAGGACTTCTTTCCAGAGCTCTCACGTGAAGAACTAGGTAGGGTACTGTTTATTTGAAGCCACAGTATTGGCAGATTATTAAGGCATTGCATTTTATATCAGTTAATTATTGGTATAATGATTATAAATAGTAGTTTGTTATTCAGTTATTCTACATTAATACTCATAAATTATGAACTGCCTCCACGCCCTACACCATCCCCTTCATCTGATTGACCACTGCTTCAACTGTTGAGTTAGAAGTCATGTTGGGTTTTGACCTATGGATGCATTTTGAACATCCTCTTGGAATGCTGTGTTTGAATAAGGAGGGAGTTGCGTGGATTTTTGTTGAGTGCAAAATAAAAATTCCATGCAGTGATATTGTGAAGGCAATGTGTGTATTCTTTACCACCAGTAAGCCACACACAGTGTAACGTCCATTATCCGGACTGGGTGTTTCGTGATGTAGCAGTGTGTGCTGATGGGTCCAGAGGGTAGCTGTGTGACCTGCTGCTTAGCAAAAACACATTATACATGTGTTACGTCACTGCATGAAAGTTTGGATTTACAATATATTTAATACGGTTCAAATGTGGTGCAAATGTGTATGTAAATATGGTATGTGACATTTCCACTAAGTAAATGAATCCTTTATATTTACTATTGTGTTGATGTCACATATATTTACTAACACATTTGCACCACATTTGATTGTAGTAAATATATTGTAAATTATCATGTAGTATACACTTGCCTTGTTTAAATTTAGTGGGGTGTGTCAGTGATTGCGCACACAGGCCTGTTGGCAGGTGGGAGGGGCCAGTGGTCTATGGACTTCAGACCCCTCCCATAGCATCTGTTCTACATCTATTTGTGTGCAGGCCAGCAAACAGGTTACATTGGTAGCGCTTTCTACGTTGGAAACTTCATTGGCAGCCTGGTTTGGGGGTGGATCTCTGACATATGGGGGCGGAGACCGGTGCTGATAGCCAACGTGTGTGGGATGGCTCTCGCTCTCCTCATGTTCGGCCTCAGCCAGAGCGTTGCGTGGGCCATAGCAGCTAGGTTCCTGTGGGGGCTGCTTGATGGCACTCTTGGAGTGTGTAAGACATGTATTGCAGAGGTTGGCTTTTTTTTTTTTTTTTTAAACTGAATCTCACTGCTTTGCTGGGATTTGATTTGCCTGCAAGCTGCTAGGTCAGCGACTGCGCTTTGTTTCTTTTCTTGCAGGTGTGTGATAATAGCAACCTGGCGGCAGGGTTCTCAACGATTGGACTGATCGGGTCCACTTGCCAACTACTAGTGAGCCTCGATGTGGGCTTTTACGTCTGGGGTTCTTGGTGAAACTCATCCCTTTAACACTCTACCCCCCCCCCCCCCCCAACTCTCACCTCTTACCCCTGAATTCATCATCATCCTCCTCCTCCTCCTCTTCTCCCCTGCCTCCCTCCTCCTCCTCCTCTCCTCCCCTGCCTCCCCTCCCTCCTCCTCCCCTCCTCCTCCTCCTCCTCCCTCCTCCTCCTCCCCTCCTCCCCCTCCTCCTCCTTCCTCTCCTCCCCCACCTCCCCTCCTCCTCCTCCCCTCCTCCTCCCCTCCTCCTCCTCCTCCCCTCCTCCTCCTCCTCCTCCTCCTCCCCTCCTCCTCCCCTCTTCCTCCCCCTCCTCCTCCTCCTCCCTCCTCCTCCTCCTCCCCTCCTCCCCCTCCTCCTCCTTCCTCTCCTCCCCCGCCTCCCCTCCTCCTCCTCCTCCCCTCCTCCTCCTCCTCCTCCCCTCCTCCCCCTCCTCCTCCTCCCCTCCTCCTCCTCCTCCTCCTCCTCCTCCCCTCCCTCCTCTCCTCACATGCCTCCTCCTCCTCACACAGGGATCATTTGCAGGTGGGTTCCTAGCTCAACCTGCTCGCAAGTACAGGATGTTTGAGACATCCTTTTTCTGCGAGTTCCCTTACCTGCTGCCTTGCTCAGTTGGTGTGCTGGTCTCCTTGGTTACTGCCATGGGTTAGCCATCCTTATATATGTTTGTATTGGTATATCAGCTGGTGTATGTTTGTGTGTGTGTGTGTGTGTGTGTGTGTGTGTGTGTGTGTGTGTGTGTGTGTGTGTGTGTGTGTATGTGTGTGTGTGTGTGTGTGTGTGTGTGTGTGTGTGTGCACATTCCAGCTGCCTGGCTGTTCTTGGACGAAACCTTTGCCAAAGATGGTGAAGGGATGCCTGAAGGGAAGAGGCTGTCTGACGTTGCAGCTGAGCTGAACTCTAACAGCAGTGGCGAAGCAGGATTGGGAGGAGTGAATGACAGAGTGGAGATAGATGGCGACCCAGGTGACCACCATGATGACCTAGGTGACCACCATGATGACCTAGGTGACCAGCATGATGGCCCAGGTGACCAGCATGATGGCCCAGGTGACCGCCATGATGACCTAGGTGACCGCCATGATGGCCCAGGTGACCACCATGATGACCACATTAGCTCAGATGAAGGGAGCCACCTCAACCACGTTGGGTCAGCCGGTGACGGTGGTGCTGATGACCCCCCCACCAGACCAGACCGGGAGGATATGGATGACAACAACCTTTATAGCAGTGTGCTTGATGAGGACAGTCCCTATGACCCTCACTATAGGTCCGATTCAGATGCCTCCATCGCTGATAGCATTACCTCAGACTCCCAGCTGCTGCAGACGGCTTTGCAAGGAGAAGAAGGGAAATCCCCTTCTGGTCTCGCAAACTGCTGGGCAGGCTTTGCACGCCTACTCAGGTACAGAGTGAGGAGCTCTGTTGGGAGCGTGCTGGCCTGCTGTCGTCTGTGCCGCAGCAGGGGAGGGGCCGGGGGAGGGGCCGGGGGTGGAACCTGCAGGTGGCTGGGACTGGTGGCGGTGAGGAGGATGAAGAAGCTCGGGTCTGACGTGAGGACCTTTGTGGCTATCATGAAGGACAGGACTGTGTCCTTACCAATCCTCCTGTACGGCCTGCTTGGGCTGATTGCAATAATTGTAAATGATGTGAGTCACCACACATGCACTCACACACATGCACTCACACACACACACCCACACACACACCCACACACACACACACACACAGATACACACACGCATGCATTTTTACATACAGGTGCACTTACTGCACTAACGCGTATCACCTGCACATGAATGCATTTGGCTGGGGTTTAACCACATTCACGTGTTTAAAGTACCCATGTACCGTGGTTTCAAAGGTTTAGGCATCCATTTGACCTTGTCCAGAGCATGTGTTAATATTAGATGCACGCATAGAGTAGGTCTCAAGCAAGTGATGTGCAAACACTGAACTGATGTAAACATGTTACTAGATGATAAGGTTAATCTTGGTGCTGTGATGTTAAGTTGAAATTATTCTATAACTCTATTGTATTGAAGTTGTGCACATGTGGAGCTCTTTCTTTTAACATTCTGAATAAAATTCCGTACTGGTTCGATAATCTTGTAATCTTGTGGCGTGCACATGTAGGTCTTCCCTCTGCTTATGGTGGCTAATTACAACCATGGCGGCTACAAGATGGATGACAATGAGATCAGTGTTATCTTGATGATACTGGCCACAGTACAGATGCCCTTCCTGGTCAGTGAGGGAAAGGGAGGAAGAAGGGGGGAGAAGGGAAAAGGGAGGGGAGAGGGGGAGAGGTGGAGGCACCATGGTGATGCTCATATGTATACAGGTGGTGTCCTTCTCTCCAGATCTTTATCTATCCAAGAATCATCAGGTGCTGTGGCTACAGGAAGTCATTCGGACTGTCCACTCTAGCGTTTGCTGCGGCTTGCATCGTGCTGCCATTTTCAAACAAGATCCTCGGACCCCTTCCCGGCACGATAGAGCAAGCCTTGAACAGCAGCGAAACACTGAACTTCACCAACTCCAGTGTACTCATCCTGGGCAGGGATGATTTCAGCAATGCCACAAACTCCACCCCTTTCTGTGCCGGCTACCTGGACGCAGTTGACAGCGTTAATGAGAACTCCGTGTCGAGGATCCCTGCCTATGTGTGGGTGGGGCTTCTTGTCATCATTGGGTTTAATATCCTGACAAGGTACACAAAGGTTCCATGCAATTAATTATTAATGTTTTTTGTTTTGTTTTGTTTTTTCCCTTTGGTTAATAATTGCCATCTGTGCATGTCCCCACCTTGTGTTAACCCGCTAGGTTCTGATCTGCTTGCATGCATGTTTGTTCCCCTGGTTGGTGTTCGTGTGCATTAAAACTTCTGACCTGTTTCTTGTGTGCAGGCAAACTGCATTCACCAGTGTCATGGTGATGGTGGGCAACTCCACAGGGGTAAGGGTTTTTGGTGCCTGGTCGTGTGTAGCAGTGTGTGTGTGTGTGTGTGTGTGTGTGTGTGTGTGTGTGTGTGTGTGTGTGCGTGTGCGTGTGTGTGTGTGTGTGTGCATGTGTGTGTGTGTGTGTGTGTGTGTGTAGCCTGGCTCATTTCATTTAGTGTGTCCTCATTCCATGCAGCCCGAGACGTTGGGAACAGTGAACGGGTATGCCCAAGCTCTTGTGGCTGTCTCCCGCACCATAGGCCCACTTTGTGGTGCTCTGTTCTTTGCCTGGACAGAGGGCAACGGTGAGCTAAGGGGGGATTTCCCTGGCCAGTATTGTATACACACACACACACACACACACACACACACACACACACACACACACACTCATACACACCTCCTCCTCCTCCCCTCTCCATGATATGTTTAGGACTGGACTGGCCTTTTAACTTCCATTTGTTGTTTTATGTGTGTGCTGTGAGCGCTGTACTGGTGGACCTCCTCACTTTCCTGCTTCCAAAGTCCATTGAAAAGAAGAGGTTGTTTATACCAAGAACTGATGATCACCTGTCTTGATTTCAGGTTGCCTGTTGGTATATGTGTGTGTGTCTGAGCTGTTTATTTATGTGCATGTTTACAAATCACAGCTTTAAAATGTCTCAGCTCTGATATCCCCAGGGATTTGATCTTGTTCCCAGCACTATTTCCATAGCACATAAGTATGTACAAGGCTACTTTCTACTGCTCCACAATTGCACGATTCGTGTTGATTATCGTTACAGTGCCGTATGCTAAATTTATGCTAGTCCACATACTTAAATGGTTATGATTACCGTATTACAAATGAAAGTGTGTGACTGCAATATTGAAGGTCATTTAAAATTGGAATTAGTGTTTGCATTGTTATGTCTAGTGCTCTACTATCCAATAAGTAGGGATTTTTTTTTTGCACTATTAAAGTCTGACTTATTTTGGCTGCATAATTATGTACTTGTATGCAAACCTGAATCAAGCATGATGAAACTGGTACTTTATAATTTTTGGATTTCCCCTTCTACCAAACTTAATTATCACCAAGCACAATTAAGATCTTACTGCTCTTGGGTACAAGGATAAAAAATCGAGGAGATGGGAGGTTTGGGGAGGGGGGGGGGGGGGGGAAGGGCATGGTGACTAAGCACAGTGAATATTTCGACTGACTGATTCAAGAGAAAATGTTTCACAGGAGGAAGAGCCATTCAAAACATGTACATTAAAATAATAGAAGTCAACAAACCCTAGGGTAACAAGATTCATTTTTAGAAAATCAAGGATTGCCATTTGGCAAGGGTTTAAATTAATAAGTTAAATAAATTGATTAGCAAAAGAGCGTTCCCATGAAGACAGAAGAGATATTAGCACAACCATCAAGTAGCTGGGAATAACAGAGTGTGTGTTCTGAGACTCAAGATTGGTAGTTTTATTCTACCACTGGAGAAATGTTGTAGCATGATGCATTGAAAGTAAGACATCTTTATACATCTATAGCCTAACCCTGCAAGCTCAATAGTTCAGAAATATACGTAGAGCATTATTGTAACATTAATGCTTAATTAAACTAAATCCTGGGATCCACTATCGAACAGGTAATGTAAACAAAAAGTTAACTAGGACTGCGTTACCTACAGCAGCACCCTTCAGGAGCCTATATACTGCCTCCCTCACACTAAGCCCTTCAGGAGCCTATATACTGCCTCCCTCACACTAAGCCCTTCAGGAGCCTATATACTGCCTCCCTCACACTGGGCAACATCTTGCACTATCTCCACAACACTACAACTACCTTGTTCCACTTGCTGAGGCTGTTTCAATTGAAGCAGTTTTGGAGTTACCAGGCCAGCAGACTTGACGACCATTCATTCAGACTGCTCTTCCCAATCATTATCTCAGCCTAATAGAGCATGACTTCTATCCTCTTCTCAGGTTGTACCGGCTCCTGGGTTCAATCTTTGCCTTGACCCTTCAGAGTTCAGGCTGGAATAAAGTATTGACTCCTCCCAAAGTGCCAACTGTACATATGGTCCCTCACACTGTCTGGACCCCCTGGGTCATCATGCATTAACGTGTAAATACAGGGGTAACGTGGTCTCCCGCCACAACAGCCTTCGAGTCCTGTTAGGCAATCCAGCTGCCTTTGACATTACCATGACACCCCAAGTACCTTTACTGAAGCGAGCATCTTTGGCAGCTGAACAGCGCAAGCATCATGCCAACGATGCAAAATGCTCTGAACTTGGATGGAAGTGTGTCTCACTAGCTGTGGAGAGCTACAGGTGTTGGGTACAGGAGCTAGGCAGTGCTTGGCACAATTGGCTTCTGGTCTGGCCACACGTTACAATCTCTCTAAGTCCCAGGCCACCTCCAGTTTGTATGGGAGACTCAACTTGGCTCTGGTGAGGGAAAATGTTCTGCTGTCCTGTTCAGTGGCCTTTCAAGACACCTGCTAGCTATTTGTGTGCTATGTGTTATAATAACAATTTACACATTATGTAATCAATAATCTGTTGTATTCCAACATACAGGACTATTTTTGACCAAATTTTTTTTTTGCACACTCATGCAGAGATATTGAAGCTTTGAAACCTAAGAATAGCACTATTTGAAGGGAGAGGGGGCTAATAAGAATATTTATACAAGCGGCGGTGACACACCACTCCTACAACATCAAGGGGACTGGTGAAGTGCTGTTAATTCCCAGTGGGCCCTCACTTTTGAATTTAAAAAAAAAAACCATACCTTTGGGTTTCAATATGTCATTTGCCAATGAGGATGACGTAGTGCACAATATCATAGATTATACTGAATGACATTTGCATGCGACACCAAGGATTTATAGATGCGTCTATGTTCATGCACACAGTGAAACAACGCGTCAAATCAATTATTGATTCACAATTGACTTGACAGTGAATCAAGCGCAAATCAAACGCACATGATTTCCCTGTCAAATCATGTGTTGATTTAACAATTGATTTAAAATCCGTCGTGAAATCAATAATTGATTTGACGCGTTTTGTTTTTTTTTTTGCTGTGTCGATCAATAGAAGATTGAGACTTGCTAGGCTGTTGATGTTTCTATCAAGTAGATATATTGGGAAAAACTGTTCAGTAAAGTGCATTAACTAACTGTGCAGGTTAGTTACCTATTAACGACTGGATAGAAGTTGCCTCGCGTTGAATGGTCTGAGGAACCGCGTCACCAGACTCAACACGACCAATCTCTTCGTACCCATCAGGTTGAATAATTTCGGGAATTACGTCGTAGACGTGATTAGGTTGATATTCCTCCAACGTTGAAGTTTCCCCCCCAGAAGTTCTACATTGGCAGTTACTGGAACGTACGCCACCGATAGTTGGCAACGCATACACGTCACCATTTATGGGTTCGTAAATGTTCTCGCTCTGCTGTCGCCCTGTCGATATATTTAACCTCATGGAATCACACAGTAACTTGCTCTTTATTTACAACGATTCCACTTACTTTGTATTCCATCTTCTGCTGCACAAGTCAGTTTTCTTCCACACAGCCGCCCTCGTCTTGTGTATATAATGGCAGAGGTGGTGATAATAATTCCTACCACAAGGAGTGCGCATGCGCCCCCACCGGCGCCCGACACGAGGACGTACAGATTTGTGTTTGATTTGTGCGAATCGGAAGGAGGCGATGGCAGCAAAGTGGAGAGATATACGTGGCTGGTGCTATTAATAAACAAACCGGCAGTGGTCAGAGGCTGCAAAGTGGACAGGCTAGGTCTTATGACACGCGAAGCGGTCGAGTTATCAGGGCAACCACCCCGCAGTTCCACCTGCACACCTGAGTCGATCGTATCGGAAGATAGAGCGTTGTAAGCAACGGAGATTGCCGGGAAGACGCCCGGGAACATAGGCGCGTCGGCAGTGGACATGGTCTGCAGGGGAGTGTCCGACATCACTGCGTAAACGTCAACGTTTGACGGAAACCATGCGGTGACCAGCACAACGCTCAAGCTACACGTGCGCAATATCGTCGGTAAGAGAGTCCAATCTCTGATAACGTAATACCCCAGAACGTCGTTCGGATAGAACTCGAGCTGGCCGCTGTGCAGGGTGAACGTCAAAGGGGATGGTATCGTCCCAAAATAAATCGGATCGAGTCGAAAGTGCTCTACGCCTACACACATCCAGACAGAGGGGTCGTTCTCTGCTGCCCGCCTCCAAACTTGAAATATTATTCCGTGCGCGAAGTTTGTGCAGTAGGTCCCAAACGCCATGGTGACGTTCAGAAACGTGATAGCTCCGTGCTCCGTGAAGGGCATCCCAACCATCAGAGCCTGGTATCCCTGTGGCACGTATTGGTCGGTGTACCCTGTGTTACAGATGTCGCTAGAGCTCGAGACTGCGCAAATAAAATATAATTGTTCAAAACATAATCAAGTTAACATGCTATGCGTGGAATTCATTATTAACTGGCACTGGTTGCATCGCAATGGTGTTCAAATAGTTTTATGTGTACACAGCGCATGGGTTCTCCATTAAGTTAGCGGCTACTCACCGCTGGTCCCGACAAGAAGTACTGCAAAGACACACAAAACAACGCACGTAGTCAGCTCCATTCTATATATGCACGCGTGCCAGCACCGTGACCGGCAAGTTAAGGTTTGTACGAGCATTCGGGCGAAACGTTTACACGTTAACGACGCGGAGAGCGGTTGCTACGGAGACGTGTAATGATTGTTAATCTATTTCCATCCTTAATTTAGGACGGAAATCAAGGATGACTTTTCGCCGCTCGTATCAACTTCATTTCGCATAGTATTGGATTTTTTTTGGCGATATTATAGGCATTCATCTAGCTAATACGTCGTTATTTCCTCTACTTTTTCTCTGACTTTGATTTGTAAGCGGCATTATTACGAACGAACGTTACAACAAAACCTAAACAGTGGTTTTGGTATTTAAAAAAAAAAAAAAGACATAACGACTAATTAGATAGCGCTGTTTAGATGAAAGCCTATAGAAGCTTAATATCCCCCAAAATATACAGTATGATGTGAATTAAAGTTGATACGAGCGGCGTAAAGCATGAAAATCAAAATTTACACGCCCGAATTATTGCCTCTATGCGCATAAATTTGGCTAGAAATGGCAGCAATTCCTGTTTTGTGTGCCATTTCTTTGTTTGTCATATTCAGAATTTATGGTCCGTTAGCTTTAGGTAAAGGTTTGACTGACAAATAAAGGGTATACAAGTAAAAGTGAAATACATCAAGTCAATGTTTTTGTATCACACATGGCCGTTGCGACTTAAGCATAAGTTTAATAGAATATAACTTACTCGACTGGCTTTTGTAGCCACATACCAACTGAGCCCTGCATACTTGATGACATTTTAGTTTCTTGCCCCATGTTATCAGACTCCCGATAATATCATGCAGGAGCAATCTGACACTCTTTACAACCATTTCTAACTGTGCTTAAGATGGAGGACAAAAATGGGGTGGGTACAGGAAATGGCCATTAGCACTCTAGCCAGTTCAATGTTGTTAGCGAATAAGAGATAAGTGATGTGATTCACAGTTGTCCCTTATACATGCTTTAATGACATTCAGTATACAACACCAATCCCACATGGAACCTACTGACCTGCTATTATGTTTTGTTCAGAGGTATTGTAAACTTCGTACACCATGTAGTAGTAAAAAGTTTGAAGGTGTCCTTAGGCACACTACCACACTGAATTTTTAGAGAATCTAGATTATTTTTAAAAGAGTACTCGAGTACAAATGTCATCGAAACTTTTTCTATAATTACAGAAACCGAATCTACATTTGTAAGTCACTAAACAATTTACATAAGTAAATATTACAGCCAATATTGAAACCTGTAACACGACTGTGAGTGATATATAAACGTTTCATGCCCAGTATATGCAATCCTTGAAATAAAAATCATGAAATAAAAGTCTGTTACAAAATAGCACTCTCAAATAATACAACAGACAATGTGGTTTGGCCCTCTCACACACCACCACTCACACGTAAACACCCTTTATGGGTTAGCAATCCTATCCCTGAGGTACTCCAGAAGGGCCGGGGTACCCCTGGCTAGGATAGCAGACCTCGGATTGCGAAAAGGGTTACCACCGAGTTGCAAATGCCTGCAAAGTGAGAGTCACAAGTAACCAGCACTCCTAACACTGTAGTGTGCATGCATGTAAAGATTACAATCTTCAACTGCATGTACTCACTTCAGTGAGGTCACGTTGCCTAGCTTAGGGGGAATCTGAGAGATATTGTTGTTCTGCAGATCAAGAGTAGCCAGCAGTGTGAGGGAGAGGAGGCCCTCCACGTCAATAAAGTCAATCTAAAGCGAATGAAATAATTTCAGATGCAGCTTAATAACAATCAGGACAAGTAAACAAAGACATTCTCTTTGATAACGTTGGATAGATATAGGATCACAAGGCAATAGTGATGTAAAAAGGATGGAAACTAGCGTAAATGAATGAAACAGACCTTATAGCAATACATGTATGTACATTATACCTTCCTGTAATATAGATCTGTTGCCTTCTTTTTTATGCCGCAATTGAAAAGAATTCATTTATTCATTCACAAACTTAGCTGCTGCTGTAGTCATTTCCTACAATGTCCTTCTGAACGCTCGCAAGGCTTTGGTTGAAAGGGCATTCTATATTTATATACATCTACATATTAATTAATAATTCCATGAACTATGTGCGCTGTACCACACCAGATAAACAGGAGCTGCACAAAGCTTTAGTTACTCACCAAGATATTTATAATTTATGTAATACATGTAAACAGTGTTGTCCTAAGATGAAAGGGGTGCAAGAACAATATGGATTAAAGAATGCTAACAGGTTCAAATTCATGGCAACCATAACTAAGAAATCTAATTAAATCCTTCCGCAGCATCCAGCGTCATTCATCATAAATGTGAGCATGTCATTAATACCAATTATTATCACTGTGCTCTGATTGGTCTGATAGTATTTTTCTCATACCAAAGTATGATTGATCAGAAGCATACTTGGACGGGAGCAAACGGCAATACAATTCCACAGTCCTACTGTATGTACATGTTCATCACAACATAATTACATGTACCACATGTACGTACTTAACAACATACAAATATATCATGAAAATAAAGCAAAATGCATACAGAACATAACAGGTAGTTGTACATAACGTACCTGGTTATTTGCTGCAATTATGTTCTCCAACTTTTTAATCTTATAAACACACGGGGGCAGCTTGATGAACCGGTTGTGCGAAAGGATCACATCACGAAGTCCTGCACAATGCTCAAGTTCAGAGGGAAGCGTGGACAGAAGGTTATTCCTGTGCAGGAAATCAAGCAAGATATGCTCATACTGTCATCTTCCCCTGCTCATCTTCCCCTCTCAGACTATTTGGTCACCTGACATCCAAAATGGTCAGGGTTGTGAGACGTCCTATCTCCGGTGGGATAGCATCAAGTCTGTTGCATCCAAGGTCCAATTCTGACAGTTGGGTGAGCAGGAAGACACTGTAACAAGTAAAAGCAAACCTTTGTCAATGAACCTAAATATCACATTAATTTACAAGCACATACATGCATAACTTATCTAAATTCAATACAAACTTACCTAACAATAGTGGTTATCAAATAAAATAACCATTAATGGCCAATTTTGCAATGAGAGTAATTTAATAAAATGAATTTGTGGATTTGCGCAATCAGGTAATGACAAAAGCTTGCATTAAAAGCACAGCTGCATGGACATACTGTGAGGGGACAGACGTGAGCATCTTCTTAGCAAGGTCCGCCTTCCTGGTATCTGGAGGGAATCCAATCCCTGCACCCATTTCCTGCACTTCACTGGAGGGAGATGGATAAATGCTAATACCCTGTGGGGACATGTGTGTGTATGCATTCATTTACACATACATGCCATAAACATAACACTGCTTATTTGTACATGCACAGAATTATAGATGTCCAAGACGATAATAAAAGTTGTATACGATGAATTGGAAGGCATAATTTTCATTTCAATGCAAAAACACCCTCCAAAATGAAGCATACAGCAGGTTGCAGTTTTTGATTGGAAAAACATTATAACCATTAGTAAAACAAACTTGAAGTGGGTGGTCATTTAATCTTGATTCAAATGAATTAATTAATTATGAGGTTACGTCCAACTGATTAGGATATTGTGGCGTACGTTTAGAACAGGTGATATCAGTGGCACTACAGAAGCTAGTACAGGCAGGGGAGTGTGATATTAGTGATATCACAGTAGCTACTACAGGCAGGGGAGCGTATTACAATAGCACGTCACATTAGCTAGCACAGGGCAGGCGAATAGTGCTGTTTGGTTTGTGATGCCAGTTACACCTTTTAGGTCCTGGTTCCCTGCTGGACACCTGCGGCTGCTTGGTTGGTGTGAATGTGGTGGCCTGGTGTGGAGGGTTCTCGGCAGCTTCAGAGATGGAGACATGTGGAGCATATCATGACGTGATACGAATGCACACAAGGCTTACATGTGCGTCATGTGTACATCAAGAGTATACAATTATTTATTTATATCATTGGATTTTCAATTTAAATATCATATATAAGCCCCCCTCCCCTCCCCCTCCCCTAAGCCTCCACTCCCCCTCCCCCTCCCTAAGCCCCCTCCCCCTCCCCTTCCGCCCCCAATGAAAAAAAAAGGTTCATGTTTAAACGTCTGTATCTTCGTAACCATGAATGCTTCTGTGTATCTTTTATGTATGCATGAGTACCAATGTAGTATTTCCTAAACTGCTGAACAAGTTTGCTGAGACATTTGTGGTTACAGAGATGCACGCATTTAAACACGAGCCTTTTTTTCTTTTTTTTTCCTTTCAAACTTGCGCGAAGTATGCATGAATGGACATTGCTTCCATCATGTTGCACAAATTAATTAGTTACCACATACGCCCACACTTCACCTTGTAAGTTAGTGCAAAGCTGAAAACACTCCAGAAAGTGGGCACATGAGTTTTTAATTTTTTCCTAATCCTTTGTGTATGACAAGTTTAGCATATATGTAACTTGCCATATATGCATGCATGCATATGCACATCGGATTACAAGCTCACCTGGTTCAAGTCTGCTCTTCAGATAAGTCAGGATGGCAGTTGTTCCCCGCTGAACACATAGATTATGGAGACCACAATGTAAAACAGAACACTGTACACATAAAGCATGCAAGTGATTAGACACAATACATGTTGAGGGAAGAGGGAGGTGCACACTAACCTGTGTGTGCATGTAAGAGGAACAGGCTGCATACCAAAACAGCTATTATATACATGCACAATTGCACCTCAATCGTAGTCTACCACGTCATCCACCTACATGTAGCTCTTTCAGTTACAAATGCACTCCACATTCAATTGCTCCTACCAAGTACACCCCTCCCACTACCAAGTACACCCCTCCCACTACCAAGTACACCCCCTCCCACTACCAAGTACACCCCCTCCCACTACATGTACATCTCACCACTCAATCCTCACTCTCACTAAACCACTTACTACCTTCACCATCAACCACCATCCCTCCTCTCACCATATCACTCCTCCACCACTCCTAGTTGCCCTTAGCACTCTATCCAGAACCCAT
The DNA here is from genome assembly GCA_963681505.1 of Eunapius fragilis. NCBI lineage: Eukaryota > Metazoa > Porifera > Demospongiae > Spongillida > Spongillidae > Eunapius > Eunapius fragilis. Next base: position 4,802,706 of record OY811980.1, on the reverse strand, counting down.
TCCACACCTCCACCACACTCAATCTCACTACACCGCCACTCACTACACCACCACCACACTATACCACCCACCTCCACCAAATCCATCACCACCACACCCACACATCCACCACCACACCCACACCACCCACACATCCACCACCACCACTACACCATACCTCCAGCACTGCACACACACATCTTACTTGAATGATGTCTCTCCTCACCCCTCTAATGGGGTTACCCTCCAGCGACAGTACCTTGAGACAGGGCATCAGTCCCATGGCAAATGGAAGCCTATGCACGGTACACACAAGCACACCAACAACATACACGTGAAAAGTGCAAAATGTACGTGTATGTGTACATACATACATACATACATACATACATACATACATACATACATACATACATACATACATACATACATACATACATACATACATACATACATACATACATACATACATACATACATACATACATACATACATACATACACACATACATACATATACATGTACTCATTATATAATGTATTATTGCACATCAGGCCTTATTGCTTAAATGCCTTTAAGGAATGAACTGACACATATGCCCTCCCACAAATGACACTGTCTGCATGTACCGTACATGTACATGCATGTTCTGAATGGCATCAGACACATTATGAACCATCCATGAATAGTACCGCAATGGGTGTGCGTCCGCATCATGAACAACACATGATAGCCATTGCACCATGTAATGGCAACACATTCAGATTATGGGGCTGTCATCTGACAGACACGTGCCAAAGACAGCTGCATAGTGTGGCTATTTAGCCTATAGAAATCCTTAAATGTCATCTCTGCGATGAAATATTAAGGCGATGATATACTAAGTCTATTACACTCTGGGAGCAACTATGTACAACAGAGCATATATATACTAAGGCACCCCACATGGTACAATCCTTAACATTAGATTCATTCGATCCCCGAAAGCATTTCTATGTGCTTGTGGATGCAGCATATATCGCAGCAGTGGAGCATGTGGAGTATGGCAGTGTGTGGAGTATGGCAGTGTGTGGAGTATGGCGGTGTGTGGAGTATGGCAGTGTGTGGAGTATGGCAGTATGTGGAGTATGGCAGTATGTGGAGTATGGCAGTGTGTGGAGTATGGCAGTGTGTGGAGTATGGCGGTGTGTGGAGTATGGCAGTGTGTGGAGTACGGCGGTGTGTGGAGTATGGCAGTGTGTGGAGTATGGCAGTGTGTGGAGTATGGCAGTGTGTGGAGTATGGCAGTGTGTTGAGTATGGCAGTATGTGGAGTATGGCAGTATGTGGAGTATGGCAGTACAAAAAACAGTTCAGGGTCTTTACTCATGATAGTATTTATACTCTATTAGTAGCGTGCATCATCCATTATTAGTTGTGTACCTTACTCTATTTTCAGCACACCTTAGTCTGTATAGCTAATGGATTTGTAACGTACTCTGCAACGTTGTTGTTGGTGATATCAAACCTCTCCAAAGCATTCAGCTCTGTCAGTGCCACTGGTATGCTGACGAAACAATGTAAACCGATTGGTCAAAACAACTGATGCATCAGTTCATGACAGCTGCACGTTGGATGCATGTGATGTCATACAAGTGCCATACCTGGTAATTTTGTTATCTCTAAGCTCAAGGTACACCAGTCCAGTAAGAGCCTTTAGCCTCTCACCCTGCAGTTCTGTGATCTTGTTTGTTCCCAGGCGGATCTCCTAGGGTGATACAATACATGGTATGGGAACAAGGAAACATGGAATAGGGACACAGAAGCATGAACCTCTCTTGAAGGGTTTCCTACGGGGGTTCATTGTGGTGAAGGGTACATGGGTGTATTGTATGGTGAAGGGTACATGGGTGTATTGTATGGTGAAGGGTACATGGGTGTATTGTATGGTGAAGGGTACATGGGTGTATTGTATGGTGAAGGGTACATGGGTGTATTGTATGGTGAAGGGTACATGGGTGTATTGTATGGTGAAGGGTACATGGGTGTATTGTATGGTGAAGGGTACATGGGTGTATTGTATGGTGAAGGGTACATGGGTGTATTGTATGGTGAAGGGTACATGGGTGTATTGTATGGTGAAGGGTACATGGGTGTATTGTATGGTGAAGGGTACATGGGTGTATTGTATGGTGAAGGGTACATGGGTGTATTGTATGGTGAGGGTACATGGATGTATTGTATGGTGAAGGGTACATGGGTGTATTGCATGGTGAAGGGTACATGGGTGTATTGTATGGTGAGGGGTACATGGGTGTATTGTATGGTGAAGGGTACATGGGTGTATTGTATGGTGAAGGGTACATGGGTGTATTGTATGGTGAAGGGTACATGGGTGTATTGTATGGTGAGGGGTACATGGGTGTATTGTATGGTGAAGGGTACATGGGTGTGAAGGGTACATGGGTGTATTGCATGGTGAAGGGTACATGGGTGTATTGTATGGTGAAGGGTACATAGGTGTATTGTATGGTGAAGGGTACATGGGTGTATTGTATGGTGAAGGGTACATGGGTGTATTGTATGGTGAGGGGTACATGGGTGTATTGTATGGTGAAGAGTACATGGGTGTGAAGGGTACATGGGTGTATTGCATGGTGAAGGGTACATGGGTGTATTGTATGGTGAAGGGTACATAGGTGTATTGTATGGTGAAGGGTACATGGGTGTATTCTATGGTGAAGGGTACATGGGTGTATTGTATGGTGAAGGGTACATGGGTGTATTGTATGGTGAAGGGTACATGGGTGTATTGTATGGTGAGGGGTACATGGGTGTATTGTATGGTGAAGGGTACATGGGTGCATTGTATGGTGAGGGGTACATGGGTGTATTGTATGGTGAAGGGTACATGGGTGTATTGTATGGTGAAGGGTACATGGGTGTATTGTATGGTGAAGGGTACATGGATGTATTGTATGGTGAAGGGTACATGGGTGTATTGTATGGTGAAGGGTACATGGGTGTATTGTATGGTGAAGGGTACATGGGTGTATTGTATGGTGAAGGGTACATGGGTGTATTGTATGGTGAAGGGTACATGGATGTATTGTATGGTGAAGGGTACATGGGTGTATTGTATGGTGAGGGGTACATGGGTGTATTGTATGGTGAAGGGTACATGGGTGTATTGTATGGTGAAGGGTACATGGGTGTATTGTATGGTGAAGGGTACATGGGTGTATTGTATGGTGAGGGGTACATGGGTGTATTGTATGGTGAGGGGTACATGGGTGTATTGTATGGTGAAGGGTACATGGGTGTATTGTATGGTGAGGGGTACATGGGTGTATTGTATGGTGAGGGGTACATGGGTGTATTGTATGGTGAAGGGTACATGGGTGTATTGTATGGTGAAGGGTACATGGGTGTATTGTATGGTGAAGGGTACATGGGTGTATTGTATGGTGAAGGGTACATGGGTGTATTGTATGGTGAAGGGTACATGGGTGTATTGTATGGTGAAGGGTACATGGGTGTATTGTATGGTGAAGGGTACATGGGTGTATTGTATGGTGAAGGGTACATGGGTGTACATGCGTGCACATGCGTATTAAGTTATGCTTCGCATTCCTTACATGGTGTCTGCGAGTGCCCAGTAATGCAGATGTAGCTATACAGTACATGCCCCATAAGCACACATACACACAAGTACTGTATATACAGCTTACAGCTCACATCACCACATCACCCCATTACATCTCCCAACAAGGCGGCCATCTACAACCACACCTCCACCCAGATGACCGGGGTACAAGACACAAAACAGATAATTAATTTACTTTTAAAGCCGTGCTTGCTCCAATGGAAGGCATCTCTCTAAGGGCATTGCTGTGCAGATCAAGGACCTGAAGACTCTTAAATGACAGCACTGAAGGTAGAACAGTAAGAGGAACACTCCATAAGTGCTGGCCCCAACATATTTAGGGACAATCAGATATGTGTAAGAGACTTACACTGTTTAAGGTAAAGGGGACCTTGTAATACATTTAGATATGAGTGTAAGCATATACATGTATGTGTCTGTGGGCAACGTGTACACGTATGTGTCTGTGGGCACACACGTGTACACGTATGTGTCTGTGGGCAACGTGTACACGTATGTGTCTGTGGGCACACGTGTACACATATGTGTCTGTGGGCACACGTGTACATGTATGTGTCTGTGGGCACATCTGTACACGTATGTGTCTGTGGGCACACATGTACATGTATGTGTCTGTGGGCACATCTGTACACGTATGTGTCTGTGGGCACACGTGTACACGTATGTGTCTGTGGGCACATCTGTACACGTATGTGTCTGTGGGCACATCTGTACACGTATGTGTCTGTGGGCACACGTGTACATGTATGTGTCTGTGGGCACACGTGTACACGTATGTGTCTGTGGGCACACGTGTACACGTATGTGTCTGTGGGCACACGTGTACACGTATGTGTCTGTGGGCACACGTGTACACGTATGTGTCTGTGGGCACACGTGTACACGTATGTGTCTGTGGGCACACGTGTACATGTATGTGTCTGTGGGCACACGTGTACACGTATGTGTCTGTGGGCACACGTGTACACGTATGTGTCTGTGGGCACACGTGTACACGTATGTGTCTGTGGGCACACGTGTACACGTATGTGTCTGTGGGCACACGTGTACACGTATGTGTCTGTGGGCACACGTGTACACGTATGTGTCTGTGGGCACACGTGTACACGTATGTGTCTGTGGGCACACGTGTACACGTATGTGTCTGTGGGCACACGTGTACACGTATGTGTCTGTGGGCACATCTGTACACGTATGTGTCTGTGGGCACATCTGTACACGTATGTGTCTGTGGGCACACGTGTACACGTATGTGTCTGTGGGCACACGTGTACACGTATGTGTCTGTGGGCACACGTGTACACGTATGTGTCTGTGGGCACATCTGTACACGTATGTGTCTGTGGGCACATCTGTACACGTATGTGTCTGTGGGCACATCTGTACACGTATGTGTCTGTGGGCACACGTGTACATGTATGTGTCTGTGGGCACACGTGTACACGTATGTGTCTGTGGGCACACGTGTACATGTATGTGTCTGTGGGCACACGTGTACACATATGTGTCTGTAGGCACACGTGTACACGTATGTGTCTGTGGGCACACGTGTACACGTATGTGTCTGTGGGCACACGTGTACACGTTGTGTCTGTGGGCACACGTGTACATGTATGTGTCTGTGGGCACATCTGTACACGTATGTGTCTGTGGGCACACGCGTGTACACGTATGTGTCTGTGGGCACACGTGTACACACACATAACCTACTCTGAGGTAAGGATGTTAGCTGGTTGTTGCTTAAGTCCAGCTCCTTCAGACCTAAGACAAAAGAAACAGCATCTTCATACCCACACACACACACACACACATACACATACACACTACATGTGTAGTTGCCCTACACAGATAGTTCAATATGCATGAATACACCACTCAAACTTATACATGAAAATATGCTAGTACCACATACACATGCGCCCGCGCACACACACACAATATTATCAGACATACATCAATTCATCCCAATACATTGCCACACATATGTACATGTACTGGGTGCTATAATATGGAACCTTTCCACGATATACAATTGCCATAGCAATCGCCATTTTCTCTGGTAGGTAACCAACATTAACTCCCCGACACCCAGCTCCCATGTGCTCTCTCTGCTTCAGAAGCGTGTGACCAATGTATCCAATCAAGGTGCAGGATCTATGACTACAGTAGAAAATGGTTCCCTCGTGATGGCTGGACATCTCTGCCAACCTTGGCCTCACCTAGCTGCAGGAACAGGCTAAGCAGGGGCGGATCCAGAATTTTTTTGCGAGGGGGGGCAAAGTGGAGGGGCGTTAATAATCATGGTTTGGGCGTGGCTACGAAATATTGCGCGTAAGAGAGGAAGATGTACCCAGGGTCTGGGGCTTCGCCCCTGCCGCTTTTTACTGAACATTATCATGTTACTTCGGCGCGTTTTCGTTGTATTTGTATCATCAGGGCAACGTAAGACACCGCCCCTTGTAGCTATGAATATTTAATTTCTAACTTGGCGGGGGGGGGGCAAAACCCAGTTTCCCCCCCCCCCCCCTGTATCCGCCCCTGCTAAGGAAGAGGACATGAACAGAATGTGGTTATGGATTAAATGATAGGCAAGGAAACTAGTGTGGGTGATAAGAAATAACAATGGAACAGATCTATATTTCATTTTGGCATGTACACAGTGCACATGTATAGGTCTGTTTATCACTTGCATCCTTCCTTCCTACACCACTACACTATGGCTTTGCAATCCCTATCATTCACGTTTACTTCTACATGCCAGATGGTACACACCATGTATGCATACAGGGCATTCATATTCAGATGCTCTGTGTACAGTTATAACGCTAAAGTCATCAACATGACACATTGGATACCACACCATCACCCTAACCTACAGTCATCACCATGACACACCATCACTATATGAGGCACCACACCAGCACCCTCACCATCATCACCACATCCCCCCCAAACAGTAGTTCATCACCCCATCACACACCACACCCCTAACCCACTCTGCATCCTCCCCATCTCCTCCGGTACAGTTCCAAGCCTGTTGCAGGCACAGTTGAGGAGCGTCAGACGGCCCAGAGAGCCAATGGAGGAGGGAAGGGTGGTAAGGACGTTGTTGGAGACGTCCAGGTCCTCCAGACAGGAGAGGGTGCCCAGACCATCAGGCAGGGAGGAGAGTTGGTTATGGTCGAGGCGGAGGGTCTGGAGGTTGACCAGCGCACACACCTCAGGAACAAGGGACGGCAGTCGGTTATGGCTGTGTGGGGTTGGGGGGGGGGGGTTGCATGGTGCAGGACAACATGTAAGGTGTGAGAGGACGTTAAGTGGGTGAGGGTAAGGTGTGGTGTGGTAAGAAGGTGGTGTGCAGAATGGGAGGAACAGATGAATAAGGAATAATAAAGCATATGAATTTAAATAGGAGAGTGAAGGGACAGAGTGAGGTGAGGGGGAGGGGGGAGGGGGAGGGGAAAATAGGGGATGAAAAAGAGGATTAGTAAGGGAATGAGATATAACTAAGTAGTTTAACACTGCGTTCTCAACAGACCATAATTTACCCGCGACATACTATCTCCATATAGGGTAAGCAACACAACAGCTGCAAATACACACATGTGCACACACACACACACAACACACACACACACACACACACACCCACACACACCTGAGCATCAGTTTAGTGAGAGCCTTCAATTCTCCAATGGCTCGAGGGAGACAGCTTAGGGCGTTGTCGTGAACCTAAATGTGTACACACCGAACACACGTGACTAAGATGAGAGTACACGTACATAAAACACACCACACAACGCTCAGAACAGGTCTCTTGCTTACGTCCAGAACAGTTAGGGCGGGCAAGAGCCGAATGTCTTCGGACAGTACCGTGAGACCGTTCCCAGCGAGTATCAGTTTGACTAGCTCCGTCTGTTCCCACCACCTGTCGTTATCATCGGACCCAAATGACCCGCTGGCGCTATCCTGCGAGGGCGGGTCCACGTTGAGACGCCACACAGCGCTGGGTACCGTACCAAGTGCGCGACTCGAGAGGTTTAACTGCCCGCTCTTCCTGGCTTGCCGAAGCACAGCGTCCAATACGCCATTTGCAGTTGCCCCACCGAGTCCCTTGCCAGTTTCTCTCTCCTGTCGTTTCATAATTGCATTAAACTACGTTGTTCCCAGGCCTCAGCGCCGGATTACATCGCATGATGTAATTGTGACCTGGGTCCGAGACTGAACCACTCGAAAATATGCCAGTTAAATGTTTCTCCACGTTTGCCTAGATTCGGATGGTAAGTCGATTTTAAACATGCATGGTGCAAATAAAGCCCAATCGACTCTACAGTGATCGAGTCATATGTTCTAAGTTTTAAATTTTCCCAGTGGTTCAATTCGCGTATGCATAACACATAACAGCGAATGCACATGCATCCATGCATCAGTGCAATTGGTAGACTTGCACGGGCAGCAAGTTAGTTCTAATCTCTTAATTCATCATGCATTTTCCATGCATGCAATTTGACTTTCTTCGCGTATATGGTAGGCACTGCGAAATTTTTTTAAAAATACTCAAAATATTATAATATTATTGTCGTTAGAAAGAGCAAAAAAAAAAACTTTATTTTTCAGTATTTCATGCGTCACCGTACCAGTTTTAGCACCGGAGATATGTAGCGCTAAAGTGACAACCTTTTTAGTACAGCGGTCAATGCGTAATCACAATAAAAACTGTGACGGTTGAGGAACAATAAAGCATAACCTTGCCATTCCTTAAGATATTAATTCCAAACATTGCATATAAGTGGTTCTGACTTTGTTAAGACTTTTAGATGGTTTTTAACTAAAATTCATCACATGTATATTTTCAAAAAACGGACTAGCATGCATACACTTGAGCACAATATCATTTACCATTGAAGAATTTTATTTTCATTGGCCACAAACACTAAATCACCAATTAAATAGTCCACGAGCATGTCAATGACCATCAATTCGTTATTCATCAGATTCATCCATCATTCAATATTTTTGGTAACTTGCGAGTTATCTGCCCATCGTATAGTACGTTAGTGAAATTTACATGCACCTTGCGGAGAAGTTAAATTCTGGAAATGAAGGTTTGCTGCTCCGATCCTGGGGAATTGTCATAGTACTGATATATATTTTGCAAGATGTATAGAAGCATGCAACTATAACTCTAAGATCTAACATTCACAGCTACACTTTAAAACCATAGTAGAACGTATTTTAGTGGTGGTATACTATGTATAAAGGCCCTCACCTGGCTGACTAGTGTACTCGTTGCAGTACCAGTGCAGCTATGGGCCTATGGCTGTTCGGTTGACATCAACACTTTGATTATATATGCATGTATATAATTATGTTATATTATTATATTGCTGCAATCCATGTCATTAGAGTCAGCTGAAATTCTGATTCGTTTAACGAGTTCTGCAAGCACCATGCTTTTGCCTCCTCTCTGAGATCTTCCGCTAATAGACCCGTCATATCACGCGCTTTCGGATTAGGCTCGTGGCTCTTGTTCCAGAATGGTCCATTTGGGATGCCAAGCTGCACTGGTTCTGATTTCTGAAAAGAACCCGTGGCGTTTGACGCGGATAACCCGCCGTACATGGCTATCCGTAGTACGCCCACCCTCAGTGACGTCACGCAATCAAATAATTTAGTGACGTCACGTAATCAAATAATTTACTGAAGAATCCTAACATTTAATACAATTCCTTAAATTTTAAGCTTTTCTGCCTTTATAGCAATGTTAGCAAATGTCCAATAAATTATTAAAATTATATGGTTACTTTAGGGACCTCTGAATAGTATGACATGATTTTCATCTCTTAAGTCGAAATAATTCGGCCGTACTGATGCTAAGCAGCACTCATATCAAAAGCCTTATAAAAACAATCCTAAGATTCCTAACTTCACAACGAATTAGAGTTAAGAGTTCAAACATTCCATATATAAAGCTACTATAATGAGCTATCTGTGCAACAAAAAGGAGCTCTTATGTCGAACTATTTGTTGAGTTATAAGCCAAAAACCTTAACCTGAAGATACCTTAATGTTTTGACCCTGAAAATTCAGTGTCAGATAGGAATTTCGACATTTTTAGTGATCCAAACCCAAAAGTTATGATCTAAGTTATAAAAAATGACGTTTCTGTAGATCTTGGTGTATAGTACCATTTGATGTATCGGTCCAAAGATGTTCAGTAACTGGCGCGTCGTAGAAGGTACTCTGCGCTTCGTCAAATCTTTATGAAACTTCGTAGAAAGATAGAAGGATGAATTATCTAGAGGGGAGAGTACTTACCGTGGAGGGGACGCAGCGTTTTGGAGTTGAAAATCGTGGCCAGAAAACTATATTCGATTTGAACAACACTTAATAAATACGGTGCGTGTTTAAAAACTTAAAAACTATAGTCTGGTCTATTGCCCACGCATTCGGCAGTCGTTCTGAATGCATAGTAAGCCATAATGAAGCATAATGAAGCTACCAGATCGTTTTCACCAAATGGTGTCAATAAATATTTTTAAAATTGCAAACAGAAACTTGATATTTTCTTCTGACGTCTAGGATTTTACGGTCTAAAATCAAGGATTCCGCAGTGCCTATATATGGGTAAATTGCATTTCAAAGCATTCATTAGCAGCGGTGCAGTCATGTTATCTTGTCCGCTTGCATAATGCACAACCTTAATTAATCTGTATGACAGCATAATTGGATCACCATCTACCGCATACATGTATCGCATGCATGCACGGATAATGCTCGTAACTAGTAAAATGAACAAGAAAAGCGTGGAAATTGTAACTGAGCGTTGTCCGAGGTTACTACCAGGCTGTCAATAGAGTCCTACATAAGCGTTGATTCGGGAAACAGACAACCACTTCGAAAGTAATGCCGCGAGTGCACTGACAAAGAGAATGACATGAGGCATATTCCACGGGGCACGACACATTAAGTATTATAAGTCCACTGGATTCGAGCAAGGATTGTAATAGTTAATTGGTTCGAGCTACTAGCTGATTCAAGTAGACAACATACTGCATGTGTGCACGCATGATTTCTGAATGTTTGGACCTCCATATTCTAGCACGCAGAAGTTCCCTATCAGCATGCGTTGCATTATTTACAAGTAAATAAAAACATTCTCTAACGAGAGAGTTGTTGGTATATAGGATTGACCAATGGTGGTGTAAAAAGCACGGAAACAAGAGTGACAGAAATTTTACTCGAAAATTGAAATTGGCCTATATTTAGCACGCTCACAAAATAACAGCGCATGCCTGAGTAATGTGCTAAATATAGGCCAATTTCAATTTTCGAGTAAAATTTCTGTCACTCTTGTTTCCGTGCTTTTTACACCACCATTGGTCAATCCTATATACCAACAACTCTCTCGTTAGAGAATGTTTTTATTTACTTGTTAATAAATAGAACTTGATATATGTATGTCTATATGACATGTAAGGATAACGTGCCGGTAAATTTCGAAGCGATTGGTACTATTCCCGTCCTCCAAAACCGTTCCTAGCTCGAGTTATACCTTCCTAAGAAGAAGAAGAAGACGACGACGACGACGACGACGACGACGATGGAGAATTATTTTGGGACTGTGCACGAGAAACAGGAAATTGTTTCACAGCAAAAAAAAGGCGCGAATCATATTTTGATTCGGTATTGATTTTGAATTGATTTTATTGATTTGTCTATGGATTTCAGTGTCTGGAAAATCTAACTGTGATTGTTCAATTGATTCAAAATCTAACGGAATATTTGAAATGATTTGTAATCAATACAGGAATCGGAGTTTGATTCGCGTATGTTTTTGTGTATGATTTAGCAAATCATAATGTCCCAAATCTACATTAGATTTATCATATGATTTTACTGATTTTCATAAGATTTGACATACGATTTTCAAGTGCTGTTTCATTTTATAATATCAGTACTACAACTATCAGTACTTTCTTCAGCTGCCATGTACTGCATGCTACTACAAATGAAGTCACCCAAATAAGTTTCTTGGTCATACAATGATTAATATTCTATTGAATGTTCACTGCATGTACACAAGTATAGACACAAACTGAAAGGCACATGGAAACAAAAACAAACACAATATAAACCACTGAAATAGAACTTTTAATGTGGAATGTCAGTTACAAAAAATGAAGAGCTTTTGTCCTCGACTAGAGTACAACGGCCAAGAAATCGTCTGGGACTGATAATTCGGTCACGATGATAAAAGGTCTTATTCACCATGTATAATCCAGACAGTTTATCACGTTCTGGTGACTTAAAGTTCATCCATGTAACATATGCCAGGTAAATAAATTCCATTGGCATATTCTCTAGTTCACGTTGTTTATGCCTGATGGTTATTCTAAAGAAGAAACGTATAATATAATATGGATGCAGCTCTTGTGTTCCAGTTAAAACAAACATTGCTTTCACTATTGAACCTCTGTCCGAACTGTTGTAATCTGATGAGTATGTAACTCCATTAACGATACACCTGGCAAACTTATCAATGTACTCACTCAAATAAACTTCATAATCGTAGACACTGGCACAAAACTCTTTAAGTTCAACATAAAAATCTTCACTCATTTTAATGTGATATTTTCTAGGATGTAGGAACACAACCTTCCATTCTGTAGCTGCACTTCCATTATCAATTTTTCTGTAATAACTATAAGCATCTTCAGAAGGGTTTAAAAGGGACTGCATTGCCTTGTATTGCTCGATGACATTATACTTCTGATTACTTTCACATGCATTTGAAACTTTTAGTCGTCTCAATGCCTTTGTATATGAGTCATATTCACATTCTTGTGGCACAGTGCCTAGATACTTATCATCCAAGGTAAACCTTTGAAAGATTCTATTGAGTATTTGTAGCTCAATGTTTCTATTGTTACAGGAAATATCAGAAAGCATCCCATTCATTCGTTCATAAAAAAAGCACCAATATACTTGGGGTGGTCCATAATCAGCAATAACTTCTGGTATATGTAATGCCATGTGGTAGTTAACGGACACTTGCCACTTGCCATAGACAGTTTCGCAATAACTTCTGGTATATGTAATGCCATGTGGTAGTTAACGGACACTTGCCACTTGCCATAGACAGTTTCAAAAATTTTATGGTGTTCATGCAAAAGTCGATACAATTTTAAATTGTCATCATCATTGAATACTGGCTTTGTAATGAGTTCAACTATTTCGCACAGTAGGCATATGCTTTTATAAGCATTTTGTGGCAGAAGACCGGAAAAGCAGGGTCTGGCATAAATCAGGGCGAAGTTTTTCCACTGCTGTGCTGTCATTCCATTGAAATCACTCTGATCATTCCAATCAGAGGGAAGACGTCCAACATCATATGGAACAGTAATATTTTTGATGCGACTGTTGAATCGAGTCAACTGTGATTTTGTGAGCTTGGAAATACAGAGTTTAATTTCATTACGAACCATTCCCAGCCATATAGTATGCATGGGATCTGTTATTGACATCCTGACTAAGTCATAATATGGCAGTCTAAGAAGTTCACTATAGCGTACACCATTCCTTTTTTGAATTTCTAAAGATTCTGCTTTAGTTTTCGCTTGACAAAACTCAGTACCTTGTTGTAGTACTTGATCTTTAGTTCTAGATGGTGCCATAATTTTTGTATAATAACTCATATTACCCGTTGAACCTTTTGATGATGCCTCTCTCTCAGCACTGAAAGTACATCTTGAACAGCCCAAATTGGCTTTGTGGCCTAAAAATTGAGTTACTTTTCTTAAAGCTGGTAAGTCAGCTGAAATCCCTAATAAACATGCTTTGATAATACTTCCATCTGGGTGCAAAGATAGGCCACCCCACAAAGACAATAAATCATCTACAAGTGGCTTGAGATAAGTGTTAATATTGCCCTTTGGCTCAGTAGGACCAGGAATGATGCCTACAATCATAGTCCACTTGTCTTTAAAACGTTCTTCACGAGGTAAGTTTAGTATGGTCAACATGACAGCTGAAACTTTGTATTCGGATCGCCTATATGGCTTAAACCAGTCAATGTTGAGCAAAAGTGCAATATTTTTGGGGTCAGAAAGAAAGGCTTCTGTATTATCAAGAGGATTGAATAAAAAGGTTTTCCACATATCTGCATCATATACAGTACATCCTGAATACCCAAAGTTGATTCATGTGGACTTAAAACCAGGTCACGGAATTCTTTCTTATGAAACATAGTTTTTAGCCACACAGAAGGTGCAATAAAGTAGTATACCTTATATGGATGCCACTTCTGTTGTGAGAAAGTTTTTTTAATGTATCCAAGTTCTTTTCCACATTTATAGCCAAATGTTATTACATTGCAAACTTTGAGCATTTGTGCCTCTTCCAAACTATAAAGATGGTTGCAGCTATCATTAGGACACACAACGTATTTCTCCTTTTTAATGTCACATACTGTAGCATTCTTGAAAACCCCATAAAGAGTAGTTGGAAAAACATGGTACATAGGATTTGCTACGATCTTCAGCACAATGTAAATCAAGTTGCAAATACATAGCATGGCGGATTGTGACAATTTGTGCTTGATATAAATTTCAACAAGGAAGGTACAAATCAATTTTAATGTAATTCTTTTATTTTGCACTGTAACTGTTTCTCTAACTAAACTCCTATCCTCAGTCACTGGCTCAGTGTCATCAATATCACCATTACCAATACCATCAACTTCATGATCATCATCATGATTAGAATTATTATCATCAACATCATCACCATCACCATCACCATCAGTTGCCTCCACAACAGATGAACCACTGCTTACAGGCTGATTTATATCACCACAATCAAGTTCATCTGTTTATACGTGTGCATTTAAAATATGCGTTTATATTAATCCTAATAAGTGAATTTACCTGACTTGCAACACTCATGATAATCATCTGGAAACCGTTCAAAGTATTCATCTAAAAAGAATTATCCTTATTTTTCAAAGATCCACATTCCTATATGCATACAAAGTATACCTGAGTCACTGGATTGTACTTCTTCCTTCTCATCTTCACTAACATAATTTACATCTACACATTATAAATTAGCCTGAGATGAAGAGGCTACATTGACACTCACCAGATACATGAGATGTGGTACTTGGTGTTAGCATTTCTTCGTCTTGGCAATTCACATCTAATGCATATAGAAAATAAGCATGCTTACATTCACCATGTATGAATGGCAGCAAAGTTAACTTGTAAACAGTAACATATTTAAATGATATTAAAAATGACAATAATCCATCCAATTTCTCACCATTACCCCGCTGTTCTGTAACTGCTCTGTAATATGAACATAAGGGATTGGTTGGCACATGGACTAAATATTAATTTCATTCTTTGAATCCCAATAAAAGTAAAACATCCATATTGTGGGTCCTGTATGTTATTGTAGGTTATGGTGGACATTGGGTATAAAAATATAGATACATGTACTCTTTCCTACATGCATGAATGTTATGTAAATAATTATATATTGGCATAAGCTAATATAATATCCAGACAAGACTGTGATATATAATAGCACCCGTAACACAGGATATTAGTTGGTTACTCTATGTCTAACAGTACTGCTGGTTACTCTAAGTCTAACAGTACGTATGTATGTTTGTACATGTACCTTCTGAAGCAAACGATGCTTGTGTGCCTGCCGGTAGACTTGTATTTTCAAGACCATACAGCCGTCGGTGCCTTTTAATTGTCGTGTAGCAGTAGGAAAACCTTCCTTTACACATCTGGCAATCACAGAGTGCAGAATCAGTTTGACGTCGCTTTGCCATTGTTGAAACCGTATATATCAAATTCCACGTAACATCAAAATAATTATCGTTCAAGCCAGCACATGGCAACGAAAGGCCGCGGAGAAAGAGATGTCGCTGATTTACGCCACAGGTTATTGGATATTGAAGAAAAGTTGGAAGATGTATGCCACCGATTGGAAGATCTCGAAGAACGACTCCTCAAAAGCAGCACTCCAAGATCGAGAGGCAGCAGGTACGTTACCAAGCGCGCATTAATTGGCGTCACTTCAAAGAACAATTATTGTCATATCTTTAACCATCGTACTATACAAACTACATGTACTATCATTGAGAACGAGCAGTAATCCCACGATACATCCCACCGCACACATGCGGGTGCGGTTATGTGACGAGATCTTTTAAACTGATACTAATTTTGTTTTGTAATTGCTATATGTACTGTGCATTGGTGCTATCCCCTTTTTAAATAGTATATCAGTGTGTACCACTACCTCCTGAACAAGCATATACATGTACTTTTTTACACAATCAGGAAAAACTACCAAGTCCATTATTCCATTGGTGAGTTGTACCTACTATAATATTGACAAAGTAATGAATTGTTCTGTCATTGCAGAATATCGTGCAACTTGTCTTCGATGAGTTCAGTGAGAAACTGACAACTGCATTAGAAGATCTGACTTGGGGTGGGATAGATGAAGCGGCATTAAAATGTGACCTGGTGAAGTCAGTGGAGTCGCATTTACAGCTTTATAAACATACCATCCCACCAAGGAAAGTTATTCTGAAAAGACTAAAGGTAAATATTCAATGTATTATAACCAGAGCTGAATGACTTTCTTTGGCTGAATGGCTTAGAACTACTATTCAAGTCGCCGCAACAGTACCATCATAAATGAAAACCCTGAAAAGAAAGCCAAACGTCGTTTGGCCTTAAAACGAAGTCGTTTAACATATGTAAGTGTACATTTTGAATGTACATATTTAAAGTACTCACTTTATCTGGCAATAGATTGCTCGTGACAAGGCTGTACAGGAAGCTGTACAAGTTGGTACATTGAATACATAGCAACAGTGAGGCAGTCAAGACCTTCAGGATAACAGTACCGACACCTGAACTACCAACTGTTATTGAGGAAGAAATTAACACATCAACCTGTCAGCAGAA
The DNA here is from genome assembly GCA_963681505.1 of Eunapius fragilis. Taxonomy (NCBI): domain Eukaryota; kingdom Metazoa; phylum Porifera; class Demospongiae; order Spongillida; family Spongillidae; genus Eunapius; species Eunapius fragilis. The sequence continues at coordinate 4,786,086 of OY811980.1, read as the reverse complement.
GCGACTTGAGTCGCTTGCTAAAGCTCGTGCTTGCAAAAAGAACACCCCGGCATCTACATCTGCGTAACCATACTTCTACTACTTCAAACAGTTTTGTATCCATTTTTATATCTTATCCTTTATATTGCTGTCTTGATTTTATGCATTTATATTTATGTATTTATATCACTGTTGTGATATTGTGAGTGACAAAAGATCATTTGAAAAATCATTTGAAAAATCATTCATTGTGATTTATAAGATGATTCTGTGTATGATTCGATGTAAAAATCACATGCTTAATCCATTCAAAAATCACTGCGTGATTTTGCTGGATTTTACAGTTGATTTTTCAGTAGAAATCATATGTACAATCCGTTTGTGATTTAACATATGATTATGATGGATTTTATGTATGGAATTACAGGCAGATCATGTATGAAATCAAATTCTGATTCTCTGAACAAATCAGTTGACAAATCATTTTATGATTCGCGTGGTTTTTTTGCTGTGTTTGTTTCTCTATAACCACACCGTTTTATGACACGGAACAAACGTAGAACTGTAGATCGTTGTGCTCTCATTCCATCGCGATAAAGAGATAAGCGATCCGTTTCTCCGTTGTCCCTCTAGACGCTAGTGAAGTTTTATTAATGACATTCATCAACCCTCAATCAATCCTATATTGAACCTGCTGCCGCAGGTTCAGATTTATCAACTGACTTTTCAATCCATGCACATACACTGTATGCGTGGGCGTACCGCAGTAGTATCGTAGTGCCACACCCTCTTGGCACGCTGTATTATAAATGTACACTTAAGTTATTTTACTATTAAATAAAATCAGTTACATGTGCACGTGAGCAAATGTTTCGTCGTAGACGTCATGAATTATTAAAAAGGTATTAGAGTATCTTTGAAATTCAATGTGGAAACGTATGTATGGGTCTGGATAAGTACTAATAACAAATCATATCAGCTCGCCCGATTCGACTTTCGGTGAGGCGGCTCGATCGTTGTGATGACACGTACCATGGGGCCCGGGGGTTGGAGGGTTCGAGCGACCAAGCCAGGTCACCTTCACTCCTCACCCCCCCCCTCTTCCCCCCCGTATATTTATTCGCCATTTAATATTTCTGTTCAATTTATAATTGAATAATTCCGGCAGATGACGCAAGGTATTACGCAATAACACTCGTTTATGAATAAATTATGCGCGGTATAAATTAATTTTTTGTCTTGATTTTAGTTAAACAATGGTTAATGTGAGAATTTTTCTGATACCTACATCACAATCAGAACGATTTATAGAACATTGAAAACGAGTTTAAAATTCAATTTGAAAAAATTCGCAAGATGACCGCCGATATATGGGCGATTTCTCGATATGCGAATAATTTGGTGGTTCGTCGTGAAATCGTGACGTGTTCAATAACTATCTTGTAGGCGGAGAAAAATATGTTTTATAATGGGGCCAGGGAACGAGGCAAGTAGCTATAGGCACCCATGATGATGACACACCCTCTTCTTCTTCTGGTCCCAAACACTGAAACAGTACACCCTATTGAATTAAGCAGAGCAATTCCATAAATTGGTCTATCCGGCTAAATGTTGAGGTCGTGCTGGCAGCATATTGCTGAACGGTTGAAGCTCTTCTGAAGAAACAGCTCGGTGGGAATCCAAGCCATCATTGATACGGTGCGTACTGCTTGTAGTTGCCTTGCTTGCTAAATTTGGAACTGAGGTAAGGTAGTTGCGTGAGGATAGTTATACTACCATCATGCATGAGAACTGAGTTTAAAAAAAACCATGCGAGGTGTCTAACTGAGTTTTACGTGACAGGGTTGTTTTTGACACGTTGTCCAGAAATCTGACATCCGGTGGCGGTTAGATCAGATAGGGAAGCAGAATAAACTATGTAAAGGTTGAGGACGCACGTGCAAGGTACAAGTGCGCTATGAATATCGTTATAGTGTGAAATTAAAGCTGATACGCTCATAAAGACGTATTGGGCATCATGGTAAAAGACTTCAGGCTAGAGTTGAACAACCAGGGGGTGTATGTAGTCCCCGGAGAAGTGACCGGAACAGTGGTCGTGGTTACCGACGAGCCCAAATCCTACAACGCCATCTCCATCTCGCTAAAAGGATGCGGTGACGTTCACTGGACTGAAACCCGCACCGTACATGGTAGGGATCCAAATGGCAGAGAATACCAGCGAACAGAAACGGACCACTTCCATTCCCACGAAGATTACATCAACGAGATCATTGAGTTGTGGAAAGTTGAGCAGGTCCCTAACAGGGTCCTCAATCCGGGACAGTACGTTCTCCCGTTTAGGTTCACCCTACTCTCTGGGAGACTCCCCAGCTCGTTCGTAGGAGCGCATGGCCACATCCGCTACGAGATCGAAGCGAGAATCTCGACGGGTCTCTTCCACTTCGATAAAAAAGTTTCTGCAATTATCCAAATCGTCGACCGAGTAGATATTAACGTACCAGCCCTTATGCATCCTGTTCAGTACGAAGATGAGAAAACCATCTGCTGTCTATGCTGTGCTTCGCCTCCTATATCTCTGACCGTAAATGTCCCGCGTACGGGATTTTGCATCGGAGAAGGCATTCCGTTGACCGCGTCGCTGGACAACGGCAGCGGAAGAGCAATCACGCTAAGAGCGACCGTTAGTAAGACAGAAACATTCCGCGCCCAAGGGAGGACTCGCACGTCTACTCAGCGACTTAACACATTCCAGTCTCAACCGGTGCAAGGGCACACCACGTATCAATGGACGCCAGCTCAACAACTTGCTATTCCATCAGCTATTCCATCTATAACCAACTGTGGCATCATCAGCCTGCAATATCATCTGTTGATTGAAGCCATTATTCCGTGGGCCATCAATGCTACCATCAACATACCATTCACGCTGGGCAATGTTCCACCTCAGTCGCTCGCGGGACAACAGCCACTCCCACCACCTCAGTACCCTACGCTTGACGCAAATGCATTTGTGCCTTATAACCCTGCGCAGGCTACGGGTCCAGGTCAGTACCAAGCCACTGGTCCAGGTCAATACCAAGCCGCTGGTCCAGGACAATACCAAGCCACTGGTCCAGGTCAATACCAAGCCACTGGTCCAGGTCAATACCAAGCCACTGGTCCAGGTCAGTACCAAAGTCCTCCATTCCAACCATATCCAGGTTAAGCTTCCCCTGGCACACACCAAGCCCCATACCCTCCTCCTGATCCTTCCCGTAAATGCTAAACTCATTTTAAATATGTGCGGCTGTATATGGTCCAGTCCTATTGCGACATTCATTTGCAGATGATGATGTGTTATTTTATTACAATTTAGTGTGTATACCATCATCACAAGAATGTATACTTAAGTGCTAAGGTTATCCTTATCATATGTAGTGGTTTGTGTTGAGTATAAATTGCTACTCCACTGAGCTTAAAGGGTATTCCCAGAGGCACTTCAAGTTCAGTTCTGAATGTCACATATATCATCCCAATAGACTCGTTACCCAAAGGAGGTGATTCAGTTGGACACCATGGGAAATGTCATGGCTGAACCGCCTCCTTTGGGTAGTGCGTGGATCTGCTTTGGTGTGTGGAAAACTGGCCATGTATTCTTCTGCATGGATATAACTTCCATTGTGTGTGTGTGTGTGTGTGTGTGTGTGTGTGTGTGTGTGTGTGTGTGTGTGTGTACTACTGGGGACATGTTTACAGTTTTTGTGCAGTTAGATTGGCTACATATTGCCAAGTCTTTGCAATTGAACAGTTAGCGCCCTTGCGAATGTAATTAATTGGCATGTTATCCACAGCTATCACAAGTCTGGAGGGAAATGAAGCTAATCACTGATTGCTGGTTGTGCAGTGATGGTTAGCTCCACACACACACACACACACACATAACGCAAATCTCGCTCAGACATGACAGTACAATGACAAAAAAATCACCAGAGACACGTGCAGCTGACCTGGAGAGTGTTGGTGCTTGTTTTGTAAAGATTGGGTTGTGGTGGATATGGGGTGGAGGGGTCTATGTAGCCAGTGGAGGATGGGGTGTGATCGTCATCAAGATGAACGTATACATTTAAAGGTAACACTCTATAGATTGGAATCACTAACCAACGATTGAGACAAAGGATTTATTCCTAGGTCCATTGCCGAGTTCATCTGTAAAGCTGTATGTCATGATCAGTGTGTGGTATACATTATCGTCACTGTGATGCTGTAATTACTAATGCCTTTGTCATTAAACACTTCTGCTACATTATTGACACGTCTGGAATAGATAGGGGGGGGTGTGGGGTTGGGGTGGGGGGGGTGGGATGTCACCATCAGTACCAATCCAATTGATATGCATAAATAGCGCTTCGTAACATGTAACTGTGGTTCCGGGCACAACAGTAAGTATACCTGTGCACTCGCTCCTGCATGTGGGGAATAACAACAGACAATGCACACATATATTTACTGTAGCAGCACTCACCGCTCGCTTGGATAAAGATGCCTTATATCATAAATCAAAGAGCTCAGTATAAATCCTGAAGCACAAATATAATGCTGCCGTTAAAGCCTACTATGTATCACTGGAATTACGTGAAATTCAAGTTATACTACATATTTGTAAAAGTAAAATGAATAGTCACTCTTCAATTCCTGCTTTAAACATATCGAGAAATGAGCGGTCAACGGGAGCTCTTCATTAATTCGCGGTTTGCGTAATCACGACATATTTCCGTAATCGTTCCATACACAGTATGGGCAAAGCATACCAAATGTTTTTTACAACTTAGCTCATGACAGAATGTTAGTGCGGCATATTTGGCAAGATTTTTAAACGCAACATTATATTTTTCCCGAATAAGCCCTCGGTTCCATTGAATTGTACGGGCCTTTTTTTCAAATGTGCATGAAGTTAACGGGGTGAGTTCCTCATCACAAAATTCCACAGTCTATAACGTCAAAACCTTAAAGCTGTACCGTTAGCTCATGACAAAAAAGTATAACTGATACACAATGCGACCATTCTCCGCTTTTAAACTTGGGTCTTCGTATTTGAAAATTCGGTTCCATACTCCACAGAAGTATTCCTTCTTGGATTTCATAGTGTCGCCGTCTCGTGCCCACAAAAATTGGATGTAGTTTTATATGTCTGACGAGGGGGGGGGGGGGGGGGGGGGGGGAGGTAGGGGGGGGGGGGGGGGGGGGGGGGCTTACGCTCCAGATTAGGAGATTACGAGGTGTGTGTGTGTGAGTGTGTGTGTGAGCGAGTGCGGGGGGGGGGGGAGGATTGTGAAGCACAAAGACTTCCCCCACTGCCAAGTGGCAGACAGACAGAAACCTCCTGGCCTTTAACAAAGCAGTCTTCTGATAATGGCGAAGCGCTGGCTATCCTAGTTTTAATACAGCGCTCGACGTGGCGATTTCATTTAAAAATACATGTAGGTAGTGCTCCGTCTCGTGCCCACAAAAATTGAAATTTGGAGGAAGTGTGCCGCGCGGTCTTTCCTGCTATTACTGCTAACGCTACTGACGGCAAGGTTTGTTACTCAATTTCAGTGCAGCTCATTTATATACTGTATGCAGGGACCACTGCATAGCAAAGTGGTCACTGAGTAGTAGTAGCTTGTTCAGCCGACAGCATGCGTATGTGACACTTTATATTCACGGCTGCCTGCTATTGGGTATATAGTGCCAGAGCTACCACTACGTCTCGGTACCCTACAGTGGCATGCGCTGTAACCTTGAGCACTAGCAGTGTGTTATAAGTCGTATAGCCGTGCGTGTAGTTCTAATCAATGCACACGGGAGGGGGGGGGGGGGGGTTAATTGTAATGTTCTATCGCGTTTTGTTGTACATGAGTTGGTCGCCAACCTTTCTCTATAAGGCATTACTTATATGTATGATCAATCGATGGAATATTTTGTGTCCCACAGCATTATAGTCATACTTAACGCCACAATCGTCTGCAATGAATTGCCACCCTCTATCAACAAAACACAGATAATAAAAATATGTGGTACATGTAGATGTGAGGGTCATAAATGTATTGCTCAATAGTTTAACGATAACCACTACTTCAGGTTCTGATAATCTGACCTATGGATCAGGTCCCTACTACAATACAATGTAGTGGACTACTTTGATAAATTTGTTAGCTTGAATTAAGGGAGGGTGCATGTGAGACATGATATAGAAGTGGTATGAAGAGACTTCAGTCTCTCAGTCTGCTCTGTCCCAACATTAAATATAAAAATAAATTATGGTTAGTAATACATTATATACTTATGGCTGAGCCATTTTGAAATGCTCCCAAACCAACATCATTGGGTTCACATGGAATAGTTGACATTATTATCACATATTGGTCCATTACCAACTTAGCCACACTACCCTGTACTCAAACGTAATGGTGTGCACTGGTATGTGAACAAAGCTGCAATCAGAAAACGTGTGACCTTTTTTTCCAATTGAAAGTGTGCAATGGAGCCATTCTGTCTGGCATGCACGTGTGCAGCATTGGTGCAATGTTGGAAGCAAAGGATGGCTATTATGGGTGGTGGGTAAGTCCTAGTTAGCTAAGGGATAGTGTCCAACAATTTGTGCAAAACATGTAACTAAATGTAACAAAATCCTTTAACCAAAATCCTGACATTACATATAAAGAGTTTTGCAGCCTTTGATCATATGTGCTATACTTAATAAGAGTGCACCTCCCTCCCTAAATCATGCTATGTTGAGTTTATGTTATCTTTCCATAAATAGTTTGGTCACACCTGGAGAATTAAACACTCTCTGCCTGGCTTATAGGGCAAAGGGTTGTGTAAACAACTACCTCTGCTGATATTTAATAGGATCAAATTAACACACTGGCCACTACATCTCAAAATGAACTTGAATTTGTACCATTCGAAATGGTTGGATTTATAGGCATGGCTACATGTATGTGTGGTTGTTTTAATGCGAGGTATGTGCATGGCTAAATGTGAATCCCCAATTCTCCATCACTCTCTCTCTCTTTCCCTGTTCTTCCATCTTTCTATCTCTCCCAAAGGTGGCGTAGCACGCAGATGACAGATTGAGTGAGCCTGAAGGCACATGATTCAAAACAAAGTATTGTTTGGTGCCGGAACGTAAGACTTAGGCTGTTCTTAGTGCATGTGTACTTTAGTGTGTGTGTATTTGGTGGTGCATTTATGTGTGAATGTGTGTGCATGTGTGTGTGTGTGTGTGTGTGTGTTTCTTTGTGTTTATGTGTGTGCGCATGTTTCTTTGTGTATGTATGTATTGGTATTTGTGTGTGGGGTGCATGCGTGCTTTAATGTGTGAAAAATACTCCTAGTATATGGGACACTTTATGACAAAACCAGGTTTGTGGTATAAAAAATATAACGATCATAAACTAGCATCAATTTCAAACCCACATATCTTCCATGCTAAACCCATGTCCTTCCTATTTTCAGGACTTATTGCCACATCAGTATTTAATTCTATTTTTACACACTGTGAGCTCCTTACACTAGTCCGTACTAATATTTGGTAACCTTAAGGGTTAAGAACGTATAAACTGGACTGGTGTGTGCTGGTTTGGTGTGTTGTTAATGTGCAGGACTGGCGTGTTACAAGCATGTACTGGACTGGTGTGTTGGATGTACTGGACTGGTGTGTTGTATGTACTGGACTGGTGTGTTGCATGTACTGGACTGGTGTGTTGCATGTACTGGACTGGTGTGTTGTATGTACTGGACTGGTGTGTTGTATGTACTGGACTGGTGTGTTGTATGTACTGGACTGGTGTGTTGTATGTACTGGACTGGTGTGTTGTATGTACTGGACTGGTGTGTTGTATGTACTGGACTGGTGTGTTGCATGTACTGGACTGGTGTGTTGTATGTACTGGACTGGTGTGTTGTATGTACTGGACTGGACTGGTGTGTTGTATGTACTGGACTGGTGTGTTGTATATACTGGACTGGTGTGTTGTATGTACTGGACTGGTGTGTTGTATGTACTGGACTGGTGTGTTGTATGTACTGGACTGGTGTGTTGTATGTACTGGACTGGTGTGTTGTATGTACTGGACTGGTGTGTTGGATGTTCTGGACTGGTGAGTTGGTCTGGTGTATAGAAAGTTCTGGACAAGTGTGTTTTATGTACTGGACTTGTGTTCATAAGAATATAAGTGTGTTGTCTGTGCTGTTGTATGCACTGGACGAGTATGTTGTATGTCTTAAATGAGAGACTTTGCATTTCGTCATAGCAAACTGTGTGTGCTTGTGTGGGTATTATATGTGAGCGTTTTTTTGTTATGTACATGGTCGGGTCTGCAGCTTTTTACTGGAAGGAAGCCTTGATAGTGGCTGTGAAACCCTATCTCAATAGATTTGTAAGGACTGGGCCACTGGAAAGTTTATATGCTGAGCTATTCACACATATGGCTTCATATACCATGGCTTCCCCAAGGCTTCATTACTAGTTTGTGTATGTGTGTGTGTGTGTGTGTGTATGTGTGTGTGTGTGTGTGTGTGTGTGTGTGTGTGTGTGTGTGTGTGTGTGTGTGTGTGTGTGTAGGGTGTGTGTGTGTGTGTAGGGTGTGTGTGTAGGGTGTGTGTGTGTAGGGGTGGGGGATCTCACCTAAATTTAAAAATTCTGAGGATGGTACACTGGTGTCTAGTACTTCTCACCACCACCCTCCCTCTTTAATAAAGGAACAGGGGCACTGCTCCACCCCCTTTCCTCCCCCCTCATACAACATACCAGTCGAGTACATACAACATGGCACATACAGTGTATTATGTACCAGGGATTTACCGCCAAGTTTGCAACAGGGGGTGGGTTTTGGAATATATAAAAATATAGGGGGGTGAAAGTCTTCCCTCTGCACTGTTACATGGTATGCCATGGAGTTTTTGCATGTAAACCAGGGGGTGGTTAGTCAAATTAGTGGCAAACCAGGGGGTGGGTAGGGGGTGGGAGCGGTATATCCCTGTGTACTGGACTGGTGTGTTGAACTGTACTGGTATATGTACTGGGCTGGTGTTTTGGACTGGTATGGCCAGTCCAGTACATACAACACACCAGTCCAGTGCATACAACACACCAGTTCAGTACATACAACACACCAGTCCAGTACATACAACGCACCAGTCCAGTACATACAATACACCAGTCCAACACATAGATGGATGGATCTCTTCTAAAATAAAGAATGGTGTGGCAATAAGTCCTGAAAATAGGAAGGACGTTTTTAGCTTGAAAGACATGTGGGTTTGAAATTGATGTGTGGTTTTGTAGGCCACTGCATGAAGCATCCATTTAACCACAAATTTGACAGAGAGCTGATAATCCTAAACTGTGCTTCTGGGTTTGTCTCTGTCTTTGTATTATTGCATGATTTTTGAAATAGATGCTGGCCTCATGAAGGCACTTGCCCAGGAGACTACTGCTGATGTCAGATTTCCATCTTAATGTGCCCCTCCTCCATGTGTGTATGTGTGTGTGTTCAGAGCCATGCCTACCAACCCATATTGGAGTACGGTCTGGAGAAGAGAATGGAGGTCACTAACATGTGCAGGAATCAAACTTTTTATGTATGTGTGTTAAATTTGTTTGGTAGTGTGACCATTTCAGTTCTCTCCACATATACTGATTTCTGTCGCAATGAGCAAATGCCACAAATAGCTCAGCACAGCATGAGGGGACTTTCATGATGATTCACACGTGTGTGTAAGGCATGGCATGGGACATTGTCCTGCCTGGCTACAAAATTGTCTACATGAGATGTGACAAAATCAATTTGGGATCTGTTTACACAACAGGACCACTACTGATGTGATGTGGTCAAGAAACCTTATGAGCATGCAACATCTACACACACACACACACACACACACACACACACACACACCAAGATTCCTGCCTAAGATCTTGACCAGATCTTGCCCAACTTGCCCAAGGTGCCAAGATTATGCCAGCCAAGATCTTACCCAAGATATGGCAAGATCTCAGCCTCCTAGCAAGATCTAGGTCTCGTGCCAAGATCTTGCTCTTCTTGGCAAGAATCTTACCCAAAAACTTTTGGCTGGGACCAGATCCCTGAATATGCATCACTGCATGCATGAATTGCTATCACACAACAAGGGTTATGTTTTAAAGTACAGGCCCTGGCCTGCTATGACGTTATCAACGTGACGTCACAGTATCTTAGAGCGTACAAATATAATAAAACGGTAGCCATATATATCTTGAAAGAGAACTACGGCAATGCATGGGTTCCCAAGGCTATAGGGCCGGGGTTGCCGCTTCAGTTCTTGGTAAACGGGTAGTATATGTCGCGGCCGAAGTCCGAGTTTTGTTATTAATATTATTAATAATTGATACACATCCACCTCTTGTCGGATGGGTGGGGGGTTGCTATTGGCTTGACACGTTAAGCCGGGTTTACAATATGACGCTAGCTGAATGTTGCGTCAGCGTCAGTGCCCGCGTCGTCGAATCGTCATATTGTGAACAATTAAAGTGACGTGACACTGACGCCGACGCTGAAGCTAGAATAGCGTCATGTCACGTTAGTGACGCTGGGGTATACAATGAATATGACGATTCACCGACGCTGACGATTAGTTAGCGTCCTCTTGTAAACAGAATAGGAGTTTATTAACTACGCGAGTTAAAATGGCATTAATTGAGCAGTTATAATTAAATTGTAATTACCAGTTACCCTGGCCCGGGAACGAGACTACGACGGTAATTATTTTTTTGTCTTGATTTTTGTATAACATTGCTTTATTGCAACGCAATAAAAACTACAATTCAAATTCAGACAAATTTTTAAAATTTTCCGAGGTCATTTAGAATTCAATTTGAAATAAAATGCAAGATGACCGCCGATGTATGGGCGATTTCTCCATATGAGTGTAATGATGGAACTTTTGTAACTGTTAATACGGCAAAGGCAAACATTTTCAACAGTTTCATTGTGTTTGTATTTACCATTGATAAGTGGACAACTTCCTCGAGATCGATCTGAAATTATTAATAGCTCTGCCATTACCACCATCAAATTCACTGTTGTACAAGCCCCGATCGAGTAAATTGTCTCCAAAGTTTTCACGTACCCCCAGATGGTCTTTTATAAACATTTATCAAATGTCATATGTCATCTATATTGTTCAACTTATCAATGCAGGCTTAATCTGTTTTACCAATCTGGTGACGTGCACTAGTCGTTCCGGTTTATAAAAAAAAGGAGCTGCCTCTAATCCTGCAAACTATCGCCTTGGCCTATTAGCCTCACATGCATCTTGTAAACTAATTGAGTCGTAGTGAACTTTTGAATCATTTCAAGAAGCTCTCTGTCTTAATTAATATGGACTTCTTCCAGGGAGATCTGTGACATCACAGCTTATATTCTTCGTTCAGGATCGTGTTGATGCTTCTTACAAAGGATTGAGTGTGGACTGCATATAATGTCAAAAAGGCATAAACTCTTACATAAATCTTTATTGGACCCCCCCCCTTCTTGTATCCACCACAGGCCGCTTTGCTTTTTGACAGTTCTTGAAAAGCCATCATGAGTGCTAACAACACGTGAAAATTGATGTGCTAAAAATAGAGCATATAGCATTAATTTTATTTATTAATATGCATATACCTATCCACGTCAAACCTCAAAGATGATGAAAGAGCAAAGCACAAGTAAAGATACAGTGCTATATATATCTATATTCCTGTGATTAAATTGCTACTCTATACTCAGCGACCGTTCAAGGACACCGTAAATATTCGGGGGCAACGCACAGCTTAAGCATGCAGGTTTAAGCTTAGAAGGACTATCATCTTGTAGCACAAGAGAAGCATCAGCTGCCGATGGTTTTGTTTTTTTGGACTATGGGTTTAGTATGCGGCAGCTGTATATACTAACCTAGATGTAAAAGAAAATCAATTGAAACATCGTCTGTAAAATCAACATAGGATTCATCAGCTGATTGGTTCATTTTAAACTGGAAAATCAACGCTTGATTTGTATATAATGTAAAATCATTATGTGATTTATTCTATATTGAAAAATCGTAGCGTGATTTCAATCAATTGTGAATCACAAGCGACCATTGCGTAATCAATTATTAATCAATATTTGTTTTCCCCTGTGCATCCGAGGACTGCATGAGTGTATTAAATATAGTTAAAACTATAGCATTGTTGATGTGCAAGGGTTCATGTATTAAGCAGCAATCGGATTTCCCTTTATTCAATCTATTCCGCCGGCATGCATATTTTTACGTCCATGTTCTAGATTTGCTGGCATTGATGAAAATAGTATTTTCAGTATACAGTGCTAAAAAATAGATGTTGATTTTGAAACGTATACTATAAGTAAGCAAAATACCAAATGATGCAGCGCTGTAAAAACACGAAACGTCTATCATAAACTGTATATTGGCTTAGGGTAGAGTTCATTCTACCTAGCCTTATGTTCAGATATCATGCATGCACTCTGTAGTTCGTGATGCGTGGAGCCCACAGTACACCCCGCCTTCCTACACCGAACCATTTCATGGCCCAGGACTTAACTTGATTTCTACCTTGTTTTAAAAATAAGCAACAGCTGCAATCGTTCGGAAGTTATACTTACTGATTTCAATGCGGACCATTTAAAAATAAAATTATATAAACCGGCGAGGGGTAATTTTCATGTGAAATGTCTCATACCGGCGGGGCCAAATAGCAATATATTATGTACAAGATATAAAATACCGGTCTACACTGTTATGACAAATATACTTGAGTAAGGAGCATAAATATACAGCTTTTAAATTCAAGCTAATAAATCTGGCTGTGCTTCTTCAGAGCATGCATCAGGCGGCGAGGCTTCTTGAGCTCCAGGAGGAGGAAATTGAAGCCGTAGGAAGTGGAACTTGACCCTCGGGCTGCATTTGGAGCAGCCTATAGGAGTATAAGTTTTGTTTGAAGAGTTGGATACTGAGGTTGCGAGAGTGGCTGTTGTTCTTCGAGGTCGCTACATTGCGATGCGTGATGGGAATAGTGTATGCCAGGGTAACATCGGTGGCCCATGCAAGGAATTGAATTAAAGCTTTTACCAGTAATGTATACTCAATAGTGATGATTCCAAAGTTCAATGGATGTAGCTGACGGGATAGCAAGCTGGTGATTTGGTGTCCGCCCTCGATTAATGAGCAATCTTACCTTTTTAACATGAATTTAAGTCCAACTCGATAACGCGCACCATACAACGTCATAATGACGTCATACGCGAACGAAACCAGGATGACGATTGGCAAAGTATTCCGTTTCCAATAGGTTATTAATCAAATGTATGGGAGGCGGGTGCGTAAATGATTGGCGCGCATCGAACGGGAAATGTGCACGTACTTTTCACAGCTATATCATGGCAACGGATAGAGTTACGAAGAATAGCGACAGGAACTCTTCTACGTATATTTTGAGCCATTGGAACTCCCCTGCAGAAGGATAGTTAGGTTTTGAACCCTTGGGGGTAACACCCTTTTGTATGTACCGTACGGAGAGCACGTAAGGGACAGAAATAAAATGTGCCATAGAGAAATCAGTGATGTCGACACGGTATGCTAATAGTACGTCCGTAGCTTCAAACGTTCGGAAGTTATAGCGATTCAGGCGAAGGACATTTTTGCAACTTTTACCGATATACGACATTTTCATTTCAAGTTCGCGTCCCATATGGCCATATAGCCACTACTTTAAATTCAACACAGCCGCGCCGCGCGCCGGCTGAAATTTTGCATCACCGGTTAAACTTCCTTAAATTGATATAATCATATAATTTATAGAGTCAAGTGCGTGCATCAGTGTGTGCCTAGTCATAGTCCAGCAATGCTTTTTCGCACGCTCTTTCTGTTGCTGTATTTTGTGCTTATCCAAGCAGGCGGTGAGCCTTTGACTGCTGCTACAAATATGAATAATTATGTGCATTGTCTGATATATATTCCCCACATGCAGGAGCGAGTGCACAGGTACAAGAAACACATGTCAGAATTGAGCCAGATATACTTACTGTTTTGCGTGGAACCACCACAGTTACGGTGTTTTGTGTTACGAAGCCTCGTGTCACGGCGATTTATGCACTTCAATCGTATGAATATAACTGGCTATGGTGGCAGGATCAGTGGGGTCCCCCCCCCTCCCCCTTACTATTCCACACGTGTCTATGATGTAGCAGAAGTGTTTAGTGACAAAGACATTAGTAATTACAGCATCACAGCGACGATAACGTCTACGTACCGCACACGGATATACTGCCTTACAGATGAACTCGGCTATGGACCTTGGAATAAATCCTTTGTCTCAATCGTTGGTTAGTGATTCCAATGTATAGAGTGTGTTACCTTTAAATGTATACGTTATCTTGATGACGATCACACCCTTTCCTCCACTGGCTACATAGATCCCCCATATCCACCACAACCCAGTCTTTACAAAACAAGCGCTAACACTCTCCAGATCATTTGGGAGAAGCCATACTCTGCGTAGGATATACTATATTATAGATTAAAGGTGGCAAACGCTAGCGGGGTGGTGTGGCAGGAGTGGAGTATCTCAGCTCAGCACAATGCAACAGTGTACCTAGGCAATCAGAGTCATGTCGTTGAGTATTCAGAGAACAATGATACCACTTCTACTATCAATGCAGTCACAATCATTGCATTTGTACCATTCATACACTCAACTTGCTGTGATTTAATGTTCTTTGTCACTGCTGTGAGTAATGCTGGAGAAACCCCCTATCCTGTGAAAGTTTGTGCTAATGGTAAATGGTCAGGTGAACCTCCTTGTTATCATATACACACTTTTTCCTTCATATAGATACTCTCATTATTATCCAAGGCCAGAGCCTTTCCTCAACATCAATTTCTCTCTCCTGGATGACTTGTGATGGACTTTACTATACCTACTCAGTCTCGTATAAGTACCAGGGGCCATGCAGTGGTGTGCAGAGTGAAGGTGAGGATTATATCGGCGATAACACCCAATACACAATACAGGATCTGGAAGAATTCAGCTCTTATACTGTGACCATCAAGAAGTACGGTCAGGTAGGACAAGTCAACTTAACTGTGATTACCATGGCAGCAGGTAATCTGAACATGTAATATAAGAAACAATTCCAACTTATAAATTCGTTTCCAGTTCCATCTGGTCCCCCAACTGATCTGGTTGTAATATCCAAGTCTGATACTATGGTCACAATTGCTTGGGCACCTGTCACTTGTACCAACCTGAACAGTGATATATCCAAGTACAGCATACGGTTATACAAAACTTTTACAAGTCTCAATGACCATAATTTTGAAGTACACAAAGCAATCGACATGATGTACACTGCAGCAGAACTGGATCCATTCACTCTATACTCATTTGAAGTAGCAGCTGTCAATACAAATGGAACAGTTGGACCATACACCACACCAGTCACTGTGCAGACATTAAGACGTAAGTTCAGAAGGGGCATTGTGTGCAAACATTCACATGTTCTTTAATTGTCTCCAGCCTTTCCTCTGTCTGCAATCAATATTACAACAGATGAAAATGACCCAACTGATCAGGGTAGCTTTTCCATGACCTGTACAGTATCTATAGTTGCAGGGGCAAATGGAACCCTGATCATCAGATGGTTGAATTCCAAAAGGTCCTTACTTGCACTCAACAGCACTGTTGTATCCAACATCAGTGGAGGAACTTTTGAACTTGATTTGAGTTTAACACCAATCTACACCAAAAATGGTGGACTGTATGCATGCGATATCAGTTTTGAGCTGTATCCAATGGCAGCAGCAAGGGAGACAGTAATGGTGAATGTCAAAAGTGAGTATTCACTATAGCCATTCAAATGTCACTAAGTGTATGTGTGATCTCTGCACCCATGTACTAGGTAATGCACTTATTCAAATGAAGTTAGTAGGTCCCACGGATAACTGTGTGCAATGGCCTTGGAACATGGAAACAGATGTACGTAGAGCGGTTTTCAATACAATGATGGATATTCTTCAAAAGTACTACTGCTCATGTGTAGCAGACATTGCTGACTGGGGTTACAGCTGCAGACCTCATTCTAATGAAGTTGTATTCAAGTACTCCCTGCACATGACAAGTCAATATTGCAACTGTAGTGGGTCAGAGGTGGCATCCATCATGGAAAAGTGGGTGGAGTCTGCGGGGACAGTTCGAATGAATGGGTACCTATTGCGAGTGAATCATGACTGCTTACCGACAAAGATCCAGTCACTAGATGATCCGGAATGCAATTAGAAACAGCTGCCCACACAAAACTCTAATTTAGTAATGGACATTCTATGTAGCATGGCTTTCATAGTACGCTAATAGTAATTGCTTTTATTCATTAAGACATCTGCATTGGCTGAAGATGATATACAGGGTGTCAACGGATGAACACAAAGCTTTTTAGTTATTCTTGTTTTTTTTTTTCCAGAAGTTAAATATGACAAGTAAATAAAAAAATTTATATGAGAAAGTTGGTGGCATATATATTTAGGATAGGAAGGCACTGCAGTTTAATAAGCACGGGAACCATCTTGACTGAAATGGAGAAATGAAATATATATAGCACAATTTTATGATGCTGTACATACTACTGTGGTGTGCTAAATATTGGCATATCCATATCAGCCAACCTTATTCCCTTGCTTTTTGATCATCAATGTTGCATTTGAATCATAGTATATGTAATTAATCCCTTCCTATTCTGAACCCATTTCAGCAAATCTGAACTAAGATGCAACCCCCCAACCAAATGTCAAATGAAATAGTTGCCAACATCCAACTAGTTACATATCAATGAAATCCTTCCAATCTTGCCTACAACAAAGGTGCAGTCTCTGGATGATCCGGAATGCAATTAGAAACCATTGCCCAAACTAATGTATAATTTAGTAATGGACATTTTATGTAGTATGATTTTCATAGTAAGTGCTTTAATGCATGTACACACATTTCAGAACAGCCATTTAAGTGCCAGGTTGGCTACTAGAGCCCCTAGTCCCCAGGAAATGTTATTTTCTCTCTGAGCAGAAATCCGACCATTCAGCATGCCCTTGATTGCAAGAAGGGAGGACTCATCCTTCAAGGGCATAATGAATTCAGATACTGTACAGACATCACAGGTATGGATACATGCCATCAAAGAGCCAGTTGTCAGGGAGGTTGATGTTAAGACTGGAGATGATGGCCTGTAACTTGATTTGGGAAGAAGAGGTCATGACTTCAGAACTGCATAGGTTCTGAAGTCTTTTTCGTCAATGACATTTTTTTGGGAATAAATATTATAATACTTGGATAATGGAATACATACACATATGGCTAACAACATCATGACCTAACATGAACTATTTAATTTAAGTCACAAATTTATTATTAAGTAACAATAATACACTAACTAAACACAAGGCAATTAACTATGTACTTAAGTAAGCCCTATTGACCGGAAAGCTCTGGCTAGAATGGCCCTTGCAATGGCCCTCATCAAGGTTAGATTTAAACGTCCATAGAGGTCAGCAATAACTTTTGACTTTGGTTGTGAGGAATCAGTAGCCAGACATGATGCCAATCGTGAAAATGTCTGCTTTGCCTCTTGACCTAAATTGCCGTATGTCTCAACAGCAACCGGAACACATGCCCAACCCAACTCTTGGCACTTTTTATCATTTGCTATGTGCTTTTGGGTTTCTGCAGTCAGAGCTGCAGCCCCAGCCACCTGACTAGAAAGGCTGAGTAGAGTGGAGAAGTAACAGTGATGTCAAGCGCCACTGGCTTTCCCCTTTCCCACCCTTCTATAAGCACATCAGCAGGATGAGAGTGGTTGTGGTCAGGAGTGAACCCACTACCCATCTCAATCCTCACTGGGAAATGGGCATGACGACAAGCTTCTACATATACATTCCTCAGTTGGTTGTGTCAAATCACTGCATCTCCACCTCACTTACTGGAAACTGCTTGGTGGCCAAGAGGGTCAAGAGCAACTTCAGGGCAAAGAAAACACAGGGAACCTCCAGAGGTCCAAGCCACCACTTAATGGCAACCTGGAATTCACATGGATCCAGGTGCATGCAATATTATTTTAATTTTTAATTATTAACAACATTACATGGAATACACAAAGTATACAAAATGATAAGTATATACTACATGTACGAGAAAGGATGGCAATGGCATTAGCTCGCACAATGTGAAGGTTCAGATGCTCATAGAGTTCAGTAAGAACTCCATTCCAAAGCCTCCTTTCCCGAAGCTCCATAAGATTCCACCACCAATGGTACACAGACCCAAGACAGTTCGTCACATTTGGCATCATTTGAACAGTGCTTTCTTTGCTCAGTGGTCAGAGCAGCTGCTCCTGTTGTCACACTCGCTTCCAATATTATAATTATTTTTAGTTTGACATTAATATAAGATATAAGAGGATACACGAATACATAGAAAAACTAAAACTTATATTATTATTATCACAAACCAAATACACAACAACTATGATTGGACAGCTTAATGTCAGCCTATGGTAGTGAAGCTGTGATGTCAGAGCTGATGCCATATTCTCGGGATAGCAGTGCCTTTGCATTTGCCCTGACAAGAACCAGATTGAGCCTACCATACAGCGTTGAGGTGGCGTTACTATTGTTATTGTGTACACATAGTTATTAAAACACAAATGTGTCAATACAACAACTAGACACAAATTACAAAACAACATACAAACTCAAATATACTCCAGATTAGGACGTGAAAGTCGTGCATATAATAGCACTCACATTAGCCCTAACTATATGAAGATTGAGCCGGCTGTACAGATCAGATAACACCATAGATTTGGGACTGGATGAAGTAGTGGCTAGGCAAGAGGCCAACATGTAAAATGCCTCTATGGCCTCCTTCTCCCATGCACCGTATGTTTACACTACCAGAGGGATACAGATGTTATCAATGAACTTAGCAGGTCTGTCAAGCCTTGTTGAAACAGGTTCAAATGTTTAAACACAGTGCTGAACTATGACACATAATAACATAGTTTAGCACTGTGTTCAAACGTTTGAACCTGCTTGACAGACCACAATGTTCTGTGCTGCTTCTTGAAGGTGAATGAGAGCTTCTACTTCTTTAAGATTGTTTCCGGCTGCTAAACGGTTATTTTGTATATACAGTGCGTTTCTTAAAGTTATAACCGAATAATCTACATGGATATTCATGACGTAGATCACCATGACCAATCCAAAGTCCTATAAAGGCTTCCGCCAGTTCTGATATTCCATGTACCTATAACCCCGGCCCAATTGGCCCCAAAGATAAAATCCGGATATATGAAGCGACTGGTGCTGTTGGCGCTATTCAACATCATTTCTAGCTAGGGTTCTTTGCGGCGGAAGGCGGAAGGAAGGAGAAGAATAGGGTTTTCATCTGGATAGTGCATGATTCAGGGGCGGATTCAGAGGGGGGGGAGATGATATTCACAATCAATTTTAACCATATATGGACTCAACAACACCATATATGGTGAAAATTGATCGTGAATATGATCTCAACCCCCCCTCTGAATCCGCCCCTGTGATTAAATGACGGATATAAATTAAGGATTCCGGCCTTGTTATTCAGTCATCAATCCGGTTACCGATGTATTGAGTCGATTAAATAGAAGATCTTGAAAACAGGTGATGTAATGCTATCTAAGTGGGAAGAACAAATTGAAGGGAAAGGAAAAATATAAACCGAAGTGGTTGCCATCCAGTACAATTATATGCAATTGTGACAAATACCAGCTTTAATCACAAGAAGTGATCAGCAACGCAAAGTACATCAATATATACAGACACGGAATCCCAAGTGCGCATTTGTGTGCATGATGTAATAGCTACGTCTCCCCCCTCCCCCTCCCTCCCCCTAAGAGTCCGCGGGATTAGAAATCGTAAATGATGTGTCCAAATTTTTTGGGCTTTCTGCGGCAACTTGTCGACCTTCTTGTCATCTTCCTGTACTGGAACAATTTGCTCAGCAATTTCATCATCGCCATGCGCCGCGATATATGATCCTCACCTGCAGTGCTCGGGCTCTATGTTATCTTGGACGGCTTCGTCCTGGAAGTCAACTGTAATCTCCTCCTCTGGATCATTCTGCTTACACTGATCAGGTCCTTCCCCGCCCTCGCTTATGATTTTAAAGTCACCTGGGCCTATGTTGCACAACTTCCTGTTCTTCCTTCTTCTATAGTTTCAACCGATTAAAGTGACAACAGTTTTCTTCCGGGGATGATCCCTGTTTTGGATTTTAAGGAGTACATTACCCAGCAAATTTAGGCCGACCTTGTACGGGCCCTGCCAGTAGCGATGAAGCTTTGCTGACTTCCCTTTTGGTATACGGCAGGACAATGAAGCCATATCAGATCGCCAACTGCTAAGGTGATCCATGTGCTGCTCTGTCGTATAAAGCTTTTTGGCGTCGATGTTCTAAATTTAGAAGAGTACGAACGTCCTGATAAACCTGCTCCAAGCGAAACCGCACTTCCTGAGCGTACTTGTTCACCTGCAAAGGGGAAGAAGAAGTCGAAACATTACATTAGCAGGAAGGCGCGCCTCCCGGCCAAACATCAAATAAAAGGGCGTGCAACCATGGGACTCCTGCTCACGGGTCCGGTAAGCCAGTAGCGTTCGTTCTCCGAAGCAGTCAATTATCGGAAGTCTCGCTAGAGACTTCCATATAAGTTTTGACCCCGACTATGAATTTAATTAAAATCCCGCGACCCTACTGTAGCTTCGCTCTCGACGATCGGATCGTCTAACCTGTTGCGGCAATCGATCTAGAAGTCAAAACTGAGTAGTTTCGTTTTTGTTTCACGTCGTAGAACTGCGTGGTTGTCGAGAACAAAAAATACTACTGTCCTCGTTCCCCTTCCAAAAATAATGGGCGGGTCGTCTGCTTCTGCTTCTTCATCTTCTTCTTCTTCTTCTTGAGAACTCATAACTCGGGACAGGAAAACTTTTAAGCAATGAAAATTGCACCAATAGCTTTAGAATTTGCTGGAGGACTCGTCTTAGTCGATGTTAGGCTTTGATACACAAAAGCCTAAAAGCCTATATACGGTCTTATCAATTCTAATTAAGCAAAAGTACCTAAAAAATTTCACAATACGTCTGGATTGAGGTTAAATGAAAGGGGGAAACCTGCGATGCAACAGTGATTGGTTGTTAAAAAAATTAAGGAAACAAGTAAATAAAAACATTCTCTCTGAGTAAGTTGGTGGGATATAGGTTTTGCAGGCAAATAGTATACTGGTGTAAAAAGCAAGGAAACAAGTTTTATCAGAAGGGAAAATGTAATAGTCCTATATTTAGCACAGAAACAGCATATGCCTTAGTCGAAGTGTGCTAAATATAGGACTATTACATTTTCCCTTCTGATAAAACTTGTTTCCTTGCTTTTTACACCAGTATACTATTTGCCTGCAAAACCTATATCCCACCAACTTACTCAGAGAGAATGTTTTTATTGACTTGTTAAATAAAGTGCGGTTAAAGCGCTCCACGAAGCCGTCCGATTGGGGGTGGTAGGGAGTTGTTCTCGTCTTTTTCACTCCCAGCAACTGGCACACTTTCTTCAGTAGCGCAAATTCGAAATTTCGTCCTAATCGGTATTAAAGAGCATCTGGCACACCAATTTGAAAATGGCCAGACATCTAGCACTCTTACACCAGTCTTCGACGTCCTTGCGTTGGCCAGGCCAGTATAGAACCTCGAAACTTTCCCAAGGTCTTTGCCATACCAAGATGGCCACCATTGGGTGAATCATGGCCTTCCTGCAAAATGGTCTCGACCAATGCTTTCGGTAAGTAGCTGCCACGACTGCTTGGGAATTTTAACAGGAGTGGTGTTGTCCATAATCCATGCTGCATGTAACTTGCCGTAAATCATGCAGGATCAGACTGTGTTCCTAGGCCTGTTTTTGATCGAAAACTGGTAGTACGCGGAGACCCAACTACTCTTTGCTGTAATACCGGTGTCATAGATTTCATTGACTCCCGTTTACGATGACTCCCGGTCATTGAACTCTAGCGATCAATGACTCCCCGAACATTATAACCTAGGTATAAATGACTCCTTTAGGTATAAATGACTCCCCAACCCCTGGCCTGGGAGTCAATGATACCTAGGTATTAATAACTCCCATAAATAATTAATAGCGTATTCATTAAATTTTTTCAAATAAAGCATGATATAAAACTGGGGGCTTTATGCCAGGCATTGTAAACGTGTGCTGCATCTCCAATTTACAGAGATGTCCTTTTTGTTTCTGATTTCCATACAACGGTAGTGATACCATCCCTGACGCAGAGTACACTGAACCATCCTTTTGTCATAATGATCAGGCATACGACAGATGCAATAAAGTTCCCTTGTTATGTTCTCTGGTTCGCAACGATGAATACAAACAGTTTTGACTGCTTGTGGTGAATACTGTGGAAAGCGTTCTAATGTGCCAGTATTGAGACATTTGAAGAGGTGTGGCCTCATATCACTTTGGATGAAAGATGCTTTCCTGGGATCATTGCCACTACATAATTCAGTTGCAAATGCAATGGAAAACACCCCACAGTCTTTACATCCATTCTGTTGCTGAACATCAAGAGTTCGGATGATGAGACAAGATTTCACGACAGGGATTTCATAAATCTGTGCAACTTGAAGAACTAATGTTTCACTCATAGAAGATGCCTAGCTGTCCATCAATATAACCTCTCCACATTTAGCTCCTATGCTTGTAGTACATACCCAGTGACTAGCTTCTACATGTACATAAAAATTTAGCTGGGGTTATGTAAGGGATAAGTATGGTCAATACATGGCTTACCAGTGTGATGGATTTGCACAACTGGATTTGGGGAGTGTTGAAACTGAAGCACCTTTCCCAAATCAGGGTTCTGGAGTCCATTGATATTTGGAGAGCTTTTTATCAATAGCATTTGGGCTGCATGGATAATTGCATCAGAAAGCTCGTTGCCATTCAACAGATCATGCTCATCAATTTTATAAAGTTATAAATCCCTGATCCATACTTGACATTCTTTTTTTCCAGGTGTACGAGCATTTTCATCAACCACAATTAACTCACCTTCTGAGAATGTGGAAAAATTAGCTGATTGCAAATGCGATGATGATGAAGTTGCAGATTGACCTAGTTGTGGTGAAGATTTATCTGTAGTATGAAACTCTATTAGTCGAGATACATTGACTGCATTCATCAGAGTTTTTCCTGTCTTTGGATTGTATTATAAGCGATACACACCCTTTCCAAGATCTGCATGTACTAAGTATGGACCATTCCACCTTGGTTTCAATTTGTCTCCTTTTTTGGTTTCTCTAGCACTGTTTTTGAGCAAAACTTGAGTGCCATTACTTAGGATCTGTAAATCAAATATACATATGTCAATATCGTGCAAATAATATGTTACCTTAGAATTAGCATGCTTCTTGTCGTAGTACGCTTTATCTTTTGCTTGAGCAATCTTAGTATTTGACATTGTCTTTGCATTTATCTTCTCTCTCACACATGCCAATGCCTTAGCTTGTAAAATGATATAGTCTGCATCCCAGATATCACTTTCAACTTCCGAATCATTTGCAGCTGTGATGTCTGGACATCTTTTTGCATTCATTTCAGCAGGTAACACAGCCTTACTATATAAAAAAGAATAATATTATACTTAAAAACGGTATGCAGTATCAAACCATACCGACAGTACATGACTTCAAATGAGGTTATCTTTGTAGCCTTTTGTGTAGCAGTTCTGTACCCAAAAAGTACACCTGATAAGTGATCATCCCAGTCATTTTGACTTTCATTAACCAATTTGATAAGTGCAGTCTGTAAAGACTGATTAAAGCGCTCAGTTAACCCATTGCTTTGGGGATGATAAGCTGAAGTAACACAATGTTCAGTGCCTGTCAGTCTGAATAGCTCTTCCTGAACCTCATTTACAAATTCACGCCCTTGATCTGAAATAAGTACTTCACAGCAACCAAATCTGGATGTAAACATTGAATAGGTGAAAGCTATTCACACATAACCCCACTAATTAGAAGAGTCTATGCTGCTTATTATACAAAGTGACATACAGCTACTTTTTACTAACCTGCAAAATACTTCATACAAAAAGTTAGCCACCCCAATGATAGTCTTATTGGGAAGTGGAGCAGCTTCTGGCCATTTGCTGAAATAGTCCAATAGCGTGTTGTTTCCCTTTGCAGTGAATGGTAATGGCCCAATGAGGTCAATTCTAACCTGCAGAATAGAGATACATGAGTGCATCTTAAGTTATAATGTTTATTCATATCATGCATACCCAACTTACTTTATGCCAGACTTGCGCTCGCACAGGTACTGGATGCAACACAGCATTGCTCTTAAAAAACTTTGGATTCATCTTCTGGCACTTTTCACAGACTTTTACAAATAATTTTATATCCTCATACATGTTGCGCCAATAAAAGCGTGCAGATATTTTTCCAATGTTTTATCTCTACCTAGGTGAGAACCTGTACAAATATTTAAACAATGCATTCAAGATCTTATTCCTTTATGAATCAAACAAATTAATGTACTTTAATCATAATGAGATCTTATTCTATTAAACAACACAATCTTCTATTTACATGTACAAGAAAAGAACAGACCACAATCAAGCTAGCTATAATATTTACCTCAGCACGTACACACGCACACATTACGTACACACACACACACAACACACACGCTCACATCAGAGATCTGCTCTAACACACACCTTTCCATCATTTCATTACCTGCCAAACCCGCATGACAGGACTCGAGAATGCGCATTTTATCTTCACACGTTCTAACACATATTCTCCACAACGAATCCTCTTGTTTGTCACCTGTCTCCACATTTTTTCGATAATACAAAACCCATCTTCTGTCTTGAAGTTATTGCGGCATTTTCTTCTCAGATTTGCTTTGTCTGCTTTTGTCATTCCAACAGGATACTCTCCGCGCTACAAATATTTCTCTACGATACCTAGCTCTTTGCTAAAATCTTCCATTTTTCTATTGTAGCACATGGGGAGTCAATTGCGTCAGGGGGGAGTCACGTGAGCCTAAGGTATCAATGACCGGGGAGTCAATCATCCCAGGGAGTCACGCACCGCTCCGACACCGGTATCTGAATGAGCCACTGTTGTATCTGGATCATGAAGGCCACACTGCTTGCAGGGTAACCTTGACAATGCATCCGCGTTACTGTGCTTCAGTCCAGGCCGATGCAGAATAGTGAAGTCATATTCTGCGAGAACTTCTAGCCAACGAGCAATCTGCCCTGGAGAAATTCTGCAGCCAACGGAGAGAAGTGTGATCAGTTTGAGTAATAAACCTCCGCCCCCCACGGCTTCTCAGCTTTCGTCACCCCTCCCCAGCCCACCTTTTGTATTGGGCCTTAGGCCCCCCCCCCCCCCCCCCCCCCCCCCAGCTTTTCGTATTGGCGAAAAATTTGGTCCGGGGGAAAATCGGTCCGGCCGGACCAATTTTGGTGACCAAAAGTGGTCCGGCCCTCCTTGGATACCATGGAAGCATGTCACTTCACAATGACTTACAAGAGCGTGGGAGCGTAGCCACGTAACAAAACTTTTAAGATGAATGAAGCAGTCCCTTTTATGTGCTTTCTGATTTTAAATTATTTTACGCGCGTTGTTTGACCATAAATCACATAACGTATTTCAATTATACTGCTACTCCTGCAGTTTTCCTAA
This sequence comes from Eunapius fragilis, assembly GCA_963681505.1. NCBI lineage: Eukaryota > Metazoa > Porifera > Demospongiae > Spongillida > Spongillidae > Eunapius > Eunapius fragilis. The sequence continues at coordinate 4,760,277 of OY811980.1, read as the reverse complement.
GGAAATGTTTAAATGAATTGCCAAGTTAGCTATCGGATTATGTAGAGCAATTGTTATGAGACCTTTTTAAAAATCCGTCTGTTGCATATCCAATGTGGCTTACCTACAAGTCATGAAACACTCATAATAATTACACAGTGAATCACAAAATCGCACATAAAGGTGTTAGTTACTATACAAACATTATGTAGGTTCCTTCAGGTAGCATCTCAGCTGAAATACAATTGCACCAGCACAATTAAATGAACATACATGAATACGCAGAAATTTACTCACCTACAATTGCTTACTTTTATTTTTGTAGTGTTTTACTTCAGGACTATCAGCTACATTAATTGGTGTTACGTGTAACATATGCTCTTTTATAATTTCTGTGCAGGTTGCTTAACAGAGTTATGTGTGCGAACAAGGTTATTGAAATACGGATGTATGCTTTCAATGCCCTGCTCCCCTAAGTACCCAAAACCAAAATGCCATCGTCTTAAGAAGGGTACCACATGAGACTCAAGTATGTGCATTATAGGGGTTACTGTAGCATTGGGGAAATTAACACGGTAGAACTGCATAAAGTTGCTGATATCTAGTTCTGTAGACAACAATAAAGTAAGCATTAAATTTATTTCTGCTTATTAACCTTTAATCTCCAACCGTCCTAGATCTAGGACGATCGTCCTAGATCTAGGTTTTTTTCCATTATGGTTTATCTTGCGTCACGAGATAATAGCATCCAAACGTTGCGCATCCATCAATTTGCGGACATTACCGCGAAAAAGGGAAAGAACTTTGCCGTCGATGAGGCTGTTGTAGGGAAGATTAAAAGAAATCTGATTTGTTCTAGAAGTGTTGTGCATGTCGTAGAAGCATGTCATAAGTGTCGGATTAACTTTAAGTGGTCAAACGACACGACCACAGAGGAAAAGTCGAGGGCGTTCATAAAGACGGTTTAGTTGGAGAGATCAGGCGGTACAATAAGCAGAAGAGTTGTGATCTTGGTGAGAATATATTTAATGCTGAATAAGGTTGATCAGAGGCCTCTACTAATCACAAGAAAAGCTACAGCGCCCTCAACAGTAATGAGGAGCCGACAAGAGAAGCGATCAAAGGGAACAGGTTTGTATAATCGGGGGCGTGGTTCATGCGATATGGAATTACTTTCGCATGCTCTTATTACGTTTAGGGACAAAATGGAGAATGAACACTACAGCCGGACTACTTAGGGGGGAGGGCATGGTATTGCTGCAGTTGTAGGAGGAAGTGGCATAGTGCAGCAGACACTCTGTACTGCCGCCATGCATGCACAGAATAACATTATTGTATAGCGAGTCAGTAGCATTGAATGTTGCAAAGGGGCTGTTTGCATGGGTATTGGCTGCACAACCAAAAAGTGGTCTATCACTTGTTTATTTGAAGAAGGAACTGTTCAAGTTTAGTCAATATGAATTTCCTTCAGATGAAAACTACATCAACTTTACTTGGGTGCACAACCTGCCATTTGAAATGCTTCTATGTGTTGGTTGCAGCAATGTTGCTACGAACACAATAGTACCAGTTTTCCATACTTGCTTTCTCAATCAGTATTAAAAATACACCTTACAAGATGTTAGCCACTAACAACATTGAATAACATTTTACTACATCTGATTAACAGCTAATTGTACTATTACATTCCAACAATATTTGATATCATTAAATTAACATGTAAACACAAAATGTATGCAAATCATTTGTGGTGCTGGCATTGTCAGATGTCTATTTTTGTATTTTCATAAGTGAGAAAGGTTTAAATCCTAATTTTTTATATGTTACATTAGATTATTGCTTTTATAAAATGTTTATTAAAGTCCATGTTTAACTCTTTATAAATAACTACATTATTAATTCATAAAACTTGCATATTAAAATCACAACATGTAATTGTGAGGAATGAGCACTAACTAGCAGAATGATACAGGATTGGATCTGGCTAGGTCAATTATAAAAATTCTCCTCCTGAATGCTAATTTTGCTCGTCACGTAAATGGTATCATTTATAGATGTCACTCAAACCTAATTTGTTTATCTCATCACACATAGGGATTGGAGCATAAAGTATTCATAAATCATGAATGCGGTTATAGGGCAGTGTTATATTTATGTAAAAATGTGTTCCTCTGAAATAGAGCACATATGGGTGTGAAGTTACAAGCAAAAAAAGAAACCGATTCACTTTCTCTCCTTTTTTCACCAATATTAGAAAATAAATGAATTGTTAAAGAGCCTTCTTCTTAACTAATATTTATCCAACTATGATTCGAGACCATAATAAAATATTAAGTTTGAATTATTAATTTCAAAGCTGTAATATGGTGGTCATAGATCTAATACCACTGCCTGGAGATTAAAGGTTAAACATACCTAGAGCATTAACTTCAACATCCGTAACCACATTTTAATCATATGTGGTATGGCACTTCTGAAATGGGGTAAGTACCTTTAAATACTTCTGGCTTATAACTTCTATTTGCTCAAAAGTGATGGATAGTGTTGTTTTGCTACATTAACAATGCTGTTGCAGAGGGTTGCAGTGTTGTTGACCTAATAGAGAGAAAAGTACCATGACATATCTTTAAAAATTTTCATCCTGCCTTTAGAGCTCTATGGGCATGGTTGCCCACAAATGCACCACTGTAGTAAGCTTGACGCTGTACATGGAATGAGGCCAATGCATTGTCAAGAGCTTTGACAAAGGGACCTTCTTCTTTGTGAAACTCCTTTTGGAGTGTACGATTGAGTTTTGCAAGCTGAGAAGCCTGTAAATGTAAGATTTCTGCAATTTTTATTTTATTGCTTACTTACTATATTTTTACCAGTTCACTTTCCCTCTTTTTCATTTCACATATGTATGTGCAAATGCTATGAATCACAGTTGCATAATTTGTTAGCTCCTCAGGTGATAGAGAAAGATTTAGGAATAGATTCTCTTCCATCATCTGGATACTGGATTTCACTCCTTGGGATTCATCCATCAGTTCCCTTCTCTTTATTTGTGCTTCATGGTACTATATGTAACTAATATCACAATCACTAGCCTTCAAGTCATTCTTAACATCCAATAAATGGCACTCTTCTTCCATCAATGAGAAAAATCTTAGAAAGATCCCTAATGTAATATGCAGACCTGGGGGGCATACGTTTGAAGAAAGACATTAAGCACGTCCACTATAAGTAAGATTTTACCTGTGTTAGGAGAATTGTAGAGAAAAAAGGCAGATTGATAACCTTATTGAATGACTTGGCGCATTTATGATTCCCTCCTGATTGCATAAACCTTAAGTGATCATCACAAAGTGACTGTCGAGAACAAACTTCAGGTTAAAGTCAGGAAAGATCAGAACGGGAGAAGTCATCAGCTGCTTTTTGAGTTCAAAGAAGGCGTCATTGCAGCTATTGGACCATTCCCATTTTGTCCCACTATTGGACAACGCATGCAATGGAGCAGCGATTTGTGCGAAGTTCTTGATAAACCGTCGATAATAGGAGGCTAATCCAAGAAAACACTTCAGTTTTCTAACGTCATTGGGTACTGGCCAGTCTGCAACACACTGGATCTTATCAGGGTCGGTTTTGATTCCTTCTTTACACACCACGTGCCCAAGATATTTCACACTGGACTGGAATAAATGACACTTGCTTGGTTTCATTTTCAACCCTGCATATTTAAGACGCAAGCATACTGCTCTGAGACGCTCCAGGTGTTCTTCCGCTGTCGTACTGAACAGATAATATCGTCTAAATATACCAAGCATGTGGACCAGTGCAGGCCTGCTAATACGTGCTCCATCAAACGTTGGAACGTGGCGGGCGCATTGCAAAGCCCGAAAGGCATCACCCGGAATTGGATTAATCCATGCGGTGTTACGAAAGCTGTTTTCTCCTTGTCCTCAGGCTTAACCTCTACTTGCCAATAGCCAGATGCCAAATCCAACGTTGAAAAATAACGAGCTTGACCAAGCGCATCCAGAGTCTCGTCTATTCTGGGCAATGGTTGTGCGTCTTTACGGGTTACGTCATTAAGTTTACGGAAATCAACACAAAATCTTGTTGACCCATCCCGTTTTTTAGCAAGAACAATAGGTGCCGCCCACGGACTGCTACTAGGCTCTATGACTCCCCGAGACAACATGGAATCAAGTAACTTACTGACTTCATCCCTTCGGTGGTAGGGAAGTCTACGTGGTTGTTGGCGAATTGGGGTAGCTCCTTGTGTATCTATTCCATGGTATACCAAACTCGTCCGACCAAAGTCATCATTGTTTTCGGCAAAACTGCTCTCGAACTCTGCTAACAGGCGCATAGCGGAATCCTTCTGGGTTGTAGATAAGTCCTGTGCCCCATCAAGCATCTTCTCTGCCCATTTCATATCTCGGCTTCTCGCAGTTTGCGGAGGATGGTTCATCACGTTCTTTCCGGCCTCCCGCCATTCACAGACATCGACAACTGGTTTCAGGACCCCGACTTTCTCGTTCTTATGCACTGTCACCGGCCCTGAATTGAGATTACGGATTTCAACAATGGTATGGTCCGAGTTTGCCTTCGTCACTCAGGGAGTGGGCAACCAGCAAGGAATGCTGGTCATTAAATTTTGACAGTGGCTTCATGATGACATCACATGACACGGTGGTGTCCCCCCTATGCACCGTCACAGGTAATCGTATAAGGCACGAGGCAGGAATCACCGTAGTCTCCAGCAAACTCACAAAACACAATTGTATGTCACCCCCATTGTTGCTGTCTGATGCACACATTGTTACTGTCTGGTCACCTGCTAACAATACCCGGTGTTGTAAGTCAATTATACAATTGTGCTGACAGAGAAAATCGGCACCTAAAAGACAGTCGTGGGTGAGTTGTCTAGCCACTAACACCATATGCTTTTTGGCCAGTCCTCCCAACTCAATAAGTAATTCCACCTGTCCCAATACATCAAGTGTTTCACCATTAGCTACCACCACTGCCCTAGCAGGCTCTTCCAGTGGAGCACTTCCATTTGGAGATGAGCCCAGTTCCTTCCACACCTTCTCCCCAACCAACGTCACCCCCGATCCCGTATCCACCAGCATTGGAGTCTTGCGGCCGGAAATACACCCATTAACTATTAACGCAGAACTTACAGCTGCCGTTCCCGCCGGACTCTGCTTCTTTCGTCGTGCACAGAAGCGTTTTGTATGTCCCGCCTGTCCACACGTCCAGCACACTATTCTCCTTCTTCCTTGCCCCCTGAACGGTTGTGGTTCTCCAACATGAAGGTTGCTGTTGTGTGCGTATGATTGAAGGATTGAGTGTATTCATTGCATTTCCGGAGATCACGTGCCCGGATACTCTCGTGTGCTTGCTATTACGTTTGTTCTCGTGTAGTTCATTTCTTGTTCGTTCTGATCTGTTACCATCCACGTTGCTCCGCGAAAATACAACAGAAAATTGGCGTAGTCGGCAGGATCTACTATGTCTGAGACCGGGCAACTAATTAGTCAGCAGTTGGACACTCAACGAAAACAGATGGAGTCTGAACGAAAGCAGATGGAGACACTGTTTGCAACACTAGCGGGAAAACTTACTTCGGAACCTGTTTCCAAACCGCCTGCGGCGGCAATCCCAAGTTTCGTTCCTTTCGACACTACTTCAGAATTATGGTCCGATTACTGGGCGCGCTTCTTGACTTTCCTCGGTGCGAATTCGGTTCCAGATGACAGGGCTGCTCAGATATTCCTGACAAATCAGTCTAAAGTCACGTACAAGCTTTTGGGCAATCTCGCTTGCCAACAGAGCCCGCCCAAAGACGTGAATGCGCTTACTCTGGACGAAATTGCGGCTTTCATGAAACCCAGTTCGACCCTACGAGGTATGTGGTCCGCGAACGGTTTAAATTCTGGTCGGAGATGCAGCGCAAGCCCGGGGAAACGATTCAAGAACTGGCTGCCAGGATACGTCATGATGCTGTCAGATGCGATTTCCCCTCAATTAAGGACCCTCAAGACGAGGCGATGCGCACACGCTTTATGTGTTCGGTGAACAATGAAGCCGTACTGAAGGCCCTATTTAAGGTGAAGGATGACGAACTCTCATTTGCTAAGGCACTTCAAATAGCACAGGAGACTGAGGAGGCTGCAAAGGTAGCTAAGGAGACAGTATATGGAGCCAAACCGATACAGCAAAGCCCTAGTCCTTACTCCTCCCCGGTCAACCAAGTTCAGTCATCACAGCAGCAGTCTTCTTCGTGGCATCCCCATACCAAACCAGCAGCTGGTGGCACTCACAAGAGAGATTTCCCCAGGGGAACCTGTCCAAGGTGCAGCAAGACGGATCATGGATCTACGGACTGCCCTTTCAAAGAGACTGTATGCAACTACTGCCAGAAGATGGGGCATATTCAAGCAGCCTGTCTGAAGAAGAGGAAGGAACATCAACTGCTCAGAACTATTTCAAAACACTCCATTCAGACTGTTCAGGTCATTGATACAATCCCACAAGTGCAACAACCCGTTCAGATCAAAGGCCACGATTTTACCTTTGAGGTGGACACAGGTGCAGGGGACAACTTCTGTTCTGTTGAGGTGTGGACCAAGATAGGAAAGCTTACTTTGGCACCAGCTTCTTGTCGTTACGAAGTTGCCAATGGACAACCCTTGTAAGAACCACGATGTTCTTGGAGATCGCTTGCGACTGATTCTATGCTCGCGGTTGCTACAACTGTTATATTTAGATCACGTGCACTACACAAAATTACAAAATCAAAGCAATTAAAGTTCTGACACTCCCCCAATTGGCTAGCGGCAACTAGCCAATTTCAGAGTTAGATTCATTGAGATACTGTGACTGTCCTTTGATCTTCAGCTTGGCCACCTCCGCTGCACATTTTCTGGGTAACCTTCTCACCATGTCTTGCTGCTACAAACCTTGCATAACATCCACTGCCAGTCTCTACCCGAAGGTATACAACTGCAGCATATGCTTGAAGTGAAGCGTCACAGAACCCAATAAGACTACAGGATCTCCTCTTCTCCCCCATGATGAAGTAACAGCGTGGAATGATGACACATCGAACCTGCTTCAAGTCATTTACTAGCTTCTTCCATTCCGAAAGCATTTCACCCAATAGTGGCTCATCCCAGTCTATCTTATTGATGCAGAGCTTCTGGAACAGCATCTTAAAGAGGACTGTGAATGGTGACAGGACTCCAAGAGGGTCATAGAATCTGGACACAACACCAATTATGAGTCGTTTGGTAGGTTCTACCCCCTTTGCAGCTTCATAGATATGATGAATGTCGAAGGATAGCTGATCAGAAGTACAATCCCACAGGACCCCAAGCACCTTCTCGGCACTTGAATTGACGCGGTAGTCACCCAGTGTGTTCCTTACATAGGATTCATCATCAGCTGTGGTTTCTTCTGATCACTTGGAGGTATGTCAGCACCTTGGCATTCTTGCACATCTATCAGTCTTTGCAGCTCTGAACAATTGGTGCGAAACTTGCGAAGATTAAAGGCTCCTTTTGCTAAACAGCATTTGGCCTTCTTGTAAAGTTGAAAGGCCTCATCTTCATTGCAGGCTCCAAATGTGACATCGTCCACATTAATTAACCGTTCAAACTTCTCCACAAACTGTTCATCCACCTCCTTGTAACCGTTCATGTGATGCTTGATGGTTGCGTTTAAAAGGAAAGGACTCGAGGAGACACCAAACACCACTCGTGCAAATCTCAATATCTTGATTCTTGGCAGCTCAGAGTTGACGTCGTCTAACCACAGAAATCTGAGGACATCTCTGTCTTCGTCAGCAACAGAGACCATCAGAAAGGCCTTTTCTATGTCTGCTATCAAGCCTACTGGATAAATCCAGAAACGTGCTAAAATGTCAGCAATTCTTTGCCCAAAAGATTGTCTGGCATAAAGGCAATTGTTGAGAGAAGGCCCAGTTGTTTGAGGCGAGGCATCATAGACGATTCGGAGCTTGGTCGTAGCCTTGTCTTCTCGTATGACACCATGATGAGGCAGATAGTGCAGCTTGCCTATCTTCGAAGGTGTCCAAGGATCTTCCACAATCTCGACAATGCCCTTGCTGATTTGGTCTCGAATTATGTTGTCGTATTCACGGAGAATGTGTGGAGATTGTCTGAGTCTCCTAATCAGACCAAAAAGCCTTGTCTGGCATAAGTTGAAGTTGTCAGGCAGTGGTGGATGATAGCCTTTCCATGGAAGGTGTACACAGTATCTGCCATCGCGGAAAACATTGTTCTGCATAAACTCCTCATATACGGATGACTCCTCAGTCTTGATACCAATTGTTTCAAGATCCCAGAACTTCTTGAGTGTATCGTCCAAAGTTGCACCAGTACTCCCCATCGTAGAAGCTTCTGCCTTCAGTGTATGACTTGAAAGTAGACTCATTGAAGTAGACTCACACGATAACCCAGTAGCTGGCCCAGAAAGCACCCAACCAAGCTTGGTCTCAATGGCTGTGGGCCCATTTCCTTGCCGTGTTCTTCCAGTGATCATTGACCAGTAAAGGTCTGCCCCAATAAGTATGCCCACAGGGTCATTCTGTGGGCTGTCAGGAATGAATTGGACAGCACCCCTCAGATTTGTGTGCAATTTATCATATTTGCTTGACCTAATATGGATGTTACTTTAACGCATTAATTTTTAAAATCGCACTAGTGGTTTACGAATTAACACCGTCATGAATAATTAATTGTTTTCCACTTTGAAGACTCATAACTCCCTACTCACAGAACGTGTATGCCTATTGTTGGCATCAATTTGAAGTTCTCTTAGTATACAATCCGACTATAATATGTTTCTGTGGGAGAGGCGAAAGGGTTAACGAATAAATGTTTATACAGCACGGTTTTCAATATTTAAGTCACTTGCAGGGTGATACTCAAGAATTTTGTTTTTGTATATGAAAACTGTTCATTGTCCTTACATTTTACAAAAATAAAAAGTCTGAGTATCAGCTAGTTCTGGGAACTGCAGAGGGTTAAAGGGCAAGACGCCATGTTTAATTTCTTCATGGTTGATTTTATCACTAATGAGAAGCAAGTGTTGTTTAGATACGTCTCAAGGGTATTACATAACACTGTCCTCAACTATCCCAACAGTAAGAAAGGGCGTTGGTAATTAAAAAATGATTTTTAGTACATCGAATTGCGCATTTATTGGAAACCGTTACTAAGCCTTCTCATAATGGGATCGTTGCTTAGGCCTATAGGTAAGCGTGCTCGTTATTACTGTCATAAGTGGTTAAAGCTCAACATTTCTTTTGATTGGAAGTAAAAAGGAACAACGAGGTTTAAATGAACCGGCGGTGAGACCTATTCAACCGGCTCAAGAAGTGGTGGTCCCTCAACCTGTTTATACGCTGGATGACGGCGTACCAGGGATCGGGGATCCCACCCGCGCGCGCACCGGGGATCCCACCCGCGGCACCATTACCGTGGTGCCGCGGGTGGGATCCCCGGTACGCCGTCATCCGGCGTATGAACGGGTTGAGGGACCACCACTTCTTGAGCCGGTTGAATAGGTCTCACCGCCGGTTCATTTAAACCTCGTTGTTCCTTTTTACTTCCAATCAAAAGAATTGTTGAGCTTTAACCACTTATGACAGTAAAAACGAGCACGCTTACCTATAGGCCTAAGCAACGATCCATTATGAGAAGGCTTAGTAACGGTTTCCAATAAATGCGCAATTCGATGTACTAAAAATCATTTTTTAAATTACCAACGCCCTTTCTTACTGTTGGGATAGTTGAGGACAGTGTTATGTAATACCCTTGAGACGTATCTAAACAACACTTGCTTCTCATTAGTGATAAAATCAACCATGAAGAAATTAAAAATGGCGTCTTGCCCTTTAACCTTCTGCAGTTCCCAGAACTAGCTGATACTCAGACTTTTTATTTTTGTAAAATGTAAGGACAATGAACAGTTTTCATATACAAAAACAAAATTCTTGAGTATCACCCTGCAAGTGACTTAAATATTGAAAACCGTGCTGTATAAACATTTATTCGTTAACCCTTTCGCCTCTCCCACAGAAACATATTATAGTCGGATTGTATACTAAGAGAACTTCAAATTGATGCCAACAATAGGCATACACGTTCTGTGAGTAGGGAGTTATGAGTCTTCAAAGTGGAAAACAATTAATTATTCATGACGGTGTTAATTCGTAAACCACTAGTGCGATTTTAAAAATTAATGCGTTAAAGTAACATCCATATTAGGTCAAGCAAATATGATAAATTGCACACAAATCTGAGGGGTGCTGTCCAATTCATTCCTGACAGCCCACGGAATGACCCCACATCCAAATGGCTCTCCGTGTCATTGCGGTCTGCTAAATCCAGCACAGACAAGTAGGGATATCGCCTTGATGCTAAGGTAATTGGTTGTCCGCAAATAGGCTCGCAAATGGTAGGGACGGTAAGCAGTGGCATGGTTATCTCATCTCCTCCCTTTGCTCTGACACAGACGTTGACAAGGTCACACATTTGGGAAAATCCAGCATTGGACCCAAATGTCTTCACCACCAATGTTTCAGTCCTCTGTGTTGGTAGCCCAAGGATGTCTCGCACGCTGTTCGCCACATACGACCGCTGACTTCCAGTATCAAAAATGATGCGTGTACTGTGAGCGACTGTTGGATTGCCAGGCCTATACACCGTCACATTTGCTGTCTGTAGGAAAACTGGTGTTCTCACACCAACAAACATAGTCACAACTGCAGGCTGATTGGTCAGGGAGGTTTTTGTTGAGCGAGGTGCCGATGCTCCTTGAGATGTAGCTGACGACTGTTTTGATCTCTGTGCTGCCTCAGACGGATCAGCTGAAGATCCCCTACAAATACTGACATGATGTCGTCTTCCACATGCAGAACACCTAAGGGATGAGCGACACTCTCTAGCCTTGTGATTCCGTTTTAGGCATACGAAACACCTTCCCTTCTTCATCAATGTGCTCTTCCTTTCTTCGATGTCTGTCATTCGCGTGCAATGAGCTGGCTGGTGATCTTGTTCGCAGTAGCAGCAAGTTCCATGGTCAGATCTAGCGTCACTTGCTAATAGCGAAGCTGTAGTTGAGTTCCTAGTATTCGGCTTCTTTGTAACACTGGAATCTACTGCCCTTTCCCTAGCTTCTACCTCTCTCTCGATTATCTTCAGAATTGCTTCAAACTCCCATTTGTCTTGTGGGACTTCTCTGCTGATGATGAGGCAAAGCTCTTGTGGAATCTTGCTCAAAAGAATTGATGACAATAAACTGCCATACGATGCAGGATCCACACCTAATGCCTTCAAACTTCGTACTTGTGCTTCCACTTTGTCAAACAGATGTCTTAAGCCCTTTATGTTGTGAGGCGATGCAAGAGGCTCAAGATGAAGCAGTATGTCCATGTACTTGCTGATCTGCTGCTGCTTATTTCCAAATCTCTTCTTTAATAGTGCTATTGCTTCTTCATAATTTGATGATGTTAGGGCAAGTCCAGCTATGGCTTCAGCAGCAATACCGTCTACAAGAGAGTGGAGATAGTTGAACTTGTCAACAGAAGACAGGTCAGGGTTGAGATGAATCGAGGACTGATAGGAATCCCAGAATGTTGCCCATGATGTCAGGTCACCCTCAAACTTTCTGAGACACAACTTCGGTAGTTTTACCTTATTAGTGGTGCGAATTCTGTCAGGGACTGGTGAAGATGTAGGTGAAGCATGAGCTCTGTCATTGGATTCGTGAGTAGGAGAACTATCAACAAGGGACTGATTCCTCTCAGCGGGTTCGGTGCGCGTCGTAACTGTAGCTTGGGGATCTTCGGCCTCAGTGAGGGCTTCATCCAGAAGTATCAAGGTAAGTTCAATCTCATCGCTAACGATGTCGGCTTGCTCAATCTCATTGCTAACCTCGTCTTCTGCTTCGAGAAGACCTTGAATCTCGCCGTCTAGCTTCCGGATAATGTCATACTTTTCCCGAAGCTTCTTTCGTTGTTGCTCTAGTTTCGGAATGCTCCGTTGTCGCGCGTCTAAACCGGTTTTAACATCCACGATAATCCTTCCTATTGTAACCTTGTGGCCTGCTCTAACTCGCTTCTTTTTCGCAATCTCCGCGCTCATTTCTCAAATCACGAATCTAAACTCTTTAGTTCCGTTCCTCGACTCGAAGGACCATGTAAGAACCACGATGTTCTTGGAGATCGCTCGCGACTGACTCTATGCTCGCGGTTGCTACAACTGTTATATTTAGATCACCATTACCAGAAATTTCGGACGCTCATTACGTATTCCTGACGCGTCAATGCAAACGTCCGTTAATTTTCCGCGCACGCGTCCATTGACATGTATGGAAGAAAGTGCATTTCTGTTCAGTATAAATCAGGAATCAACAGAATTAAAAAATCGGGTCAAAAATAAAGTTAAGGACATCTTTCACAATGCTTTGTTGATGAAACAAAAAAATTCAGGGTCTATCTGTAGGTTCCATGGCCCTAAAACAACACGCCCATAGACACATGTAGAAATTGGGTAAAAATTTGGGTTTTGTCAAGATGTTTGTGCATTTTTCTCAGGATCTGTGATAGTTGCAGTAAAATCTAGTTAATACAATGTTAGCCAGATCATCGAGGAAGGGGCCAGATACCATAAAACACTCTTTCCCCTACTTTTCTAGGTTCCAGAGTCACTTCAGTGGTGTTAGGTACTGAATGTCCCCATTATTAATTCTTCCACTTGTATGACGTAATGGACGTTTTTATACGGGCTCGGCCACTGTGTGACTCACTCAGGTATGTTACATCTGAGGTGCTTATAGGCGTTCTACATGTGCGTAACAACCATAGCTTGACCCACATACGTAGTATATATACAGTGGCGTATCCAGAATTTCAGCGAGGGGGTGCTTAAGGTCAGGAATACTGGAGGGGGGGGGGGAAGGGGAGGGCCCGCTTCTGGTCCGATATGAAAAGTGAGTGTGTGTGTGTGGGAGGGGGGGAGGGATGCAGTCCGCTTCAAGTCCGATACGAAAAGTGGAGGCCTTTGGCACACGTTGTCGTTATATTTAAGAACTAACGGGACCGAGGGGGGTGCTCAAAAGCACCTGGAGCACCCTCTCCAGGGGCGGATACAGAAATTTCCAAAAGGGAGGTTTAGACCCGCGATACAGTGGTGTAGAGAGAGGGGGGGGGGGGGGGACATATGTCCCCGGGCGCAGGGTTGAGGGGGCGTCGAAGTAGACGAGAGATAATTAATTATCGCGTCAACGAGAACTCACGAACGCATCGGCAGATACAGGGGGCAGTTGTAAACGCGTTCATATAATATAAGGCTCCTCCCCTTCCCTCTTTTCCGCTAGGTACCCCCCCCCCCATCGGGCCAGAAGCCGACAGCCCCCCCACCCCCCCGGGCGCTCAACACTCACACTACGTCACTGCCGCGATACGAAAAGCGGGGGTGGGGTGGTGGGGGTGGTGGTGCTGTCCGCTTCAGGCCCGATACGAAAAGCGGGGGGGGGGGGGGGGGGGGTGTGTGCCGTACGCTTTAGACTGGACTCAATAATATCTTGTATATTTACCAGACCCCGCCAAACTAAGAACTAAACAACATTTGAAATAGCCTACAACCAGCCTGCCTATACAACTGTATAGGCCTAACAGTGTGATATTGTCTAGTTGTTGAATCAGTTTCCATCACAAAAGTGTTGGTGCCATATGTATGTGTGTGCTTGTGTGCATGCATGTGTATGCTTGTGTGCATGTGTGTGCATGTGTATATGCATGTGAATGCGTGTGTGTGTGTGTGTGTGCATGTGGATATTGTACTTGTGTGTTCATTTGGGTCACTTCATTCATACACTCACATAGGTCTCAGTAGTCTAGTATTTGGGCAAGCTGGACTGACAATAGATTGGAACTGGACCTCTCAAGCTAGAGGTGTTTCATGTACATGTACGTTGTTTTGTGAGTGTGTGTGTGTGTGTGTGTGTGTGTGTGTGTGGTATATGTCTGGAGTATGTATTTGTGCATTTCTGTGTTTTTATAACATTTCTGCATGTTATAAGTGGGGCTCAATATAGCCCAAGTATCAACTAGCTGGACCTCTCAAGCAAGGGGAGCTAGATCATGCACAAGGGGAGCTAGCTAGATCATACGCATTGTGTGTGGGTGTGCATATGTCTGTTGAGAATATATCATATATGTCTGTTGAGAATATGTGCATGTGTTTGTGTGCATTAGATGTGTGTGCATTGTGCATGTTATCGCTCTTCTGCTAATGGGCTGCTTCTGTACTGTTAGGTGAGCAGCAGCTGGCTTCATGTGTGTTAGTTAATTATTTGCTCATGCATATTAACACATGCACACATGTATATCACAATACATATCACACATGCACACATATACACAACACACACACACACACACACACACACACAGGATGTTTGCTATGACCAAACGCAAAGTCTCCCATTTAACACCATGGAATGTATGTTAGTTGGTTCAATACATACAACACACCAGTTGTTTGCATGTACTGGACTTATACATACTGGATTGCCTTTTGAAAGTGGCACTGCCCAGGCCACTACGATCCAGAAACCTACTTCAAATGACACCAAATGCTCAGATCTTGGGTGGGTGTGCAGTGGCGGATCCAGCATATTTTAGGTTCATTAAAACCGGGCAATTATGGGCCCGTGCCCATAATTGCCCGGTTTTAATGAGCCTAAAATATGCCTGGATCCACCACTGGGTGTGTCTCACTAGTTCCCGAGTCCTATATACAGTACAGAGGCATTATGTATTTGCAACTTCCACCACATGTTGTATGAACAGGACTGGTGTATTGGATTGCTGTGATGTATGTAGTGGACTGGTATGTTGTATGATGGAGGGAAGGGGGTGTGGCATTGCCCCTGCACATTTATTAAAGAGGGAGGGTGTTGGTCGGAAGTACTACACATCTGTGCACCATCCTCAGATTTTTACATTTGAAGTTCTGAAGCCATGGGTAAATATGAAGTCATGTGTGTGAATAGCTCAGCATATCCAGTGGCCAAATCTATTGAGATAGGGTAGAAATAATTTCACTGCCATTATCAAGGCTCCATCCAGTGAGACCATTTACATGTAAATACAAACACAAACACACACACACAGAGGATGTTTGATATCACCAAATGCAAAGTCTGCTATTTAAGTCCATGGAGTTTATGTGAGGTGGTCCAGTACATACTACACACACCGGTCCAGTACATACATCACACCAGTCCAGTACATACATCACACCAGTCCAGTACATTCAATACATCAGCCCAGTACAACACCGGCACCAGTCCTGTACATTATTAGTGCTAGAAGTTCAGTGTTCTGTGCAATGCACTGTTCCCACTGTTCTAATAAAAGCGCATCAATGTCCTCCAGTGAAACTGAATGGAAGTGATGCAAGGAAGGACCTACAGCCCTGTAGTCCTCTTCTGAGTCTCCATCAAAGAACTCAACTCCGTCATCAGTGGTCTTCCACCACACACCAGGTCCACAAATAAGGTAATCACTAATCCTCTCGATGTGTGCTTGGTACGATGCAGATTTCATAATCTCCCTTGTAAAGTGGGTGTTTGAGATTTTTCCTGTAACTTTTCCAAACTTTTCTACCTCACAAATTTTGCACTGCTACCGTGTCCTCATGTTTAGAATGTTGCTCATAATGCAGGCGTTTGATGGCATTGGTGATAATGTTCTCTGTGTTTTGATTTCATGTTGAATTGCTGATTTGTTTGACTTGACTGAACATTCTCACCTGAATCTCCGTGTTTAGGGATCTTAGACAAATGATTCGGTACAGCAGTGGTGAGTGGGTTGTTAATGCATGAAAGTAGTGGCCAAACTTTTTTCTTCTAGTCTTTGGTTTGGTGGTTTGGTGCCACAAATAACTTAGCACACAAACACCCCTCACCACACGCACCCTACACACCCCACACTCCCCTCTACACGCACCCCTCCACACACCCTACACTCCCATCCACACACACCCCTTCGCACACCCACCTACACAACTCCCCTCTCCACACACACCTTACACTCCATACCTACACTCACCTCTCCACACACACCCTACACTCCCATCCACACACACCCTACACTCCCATCCACACACCCTACACTCCCATCCACACACACCCTACACTCCATACCCCTACACACCTCTCCACACATACCCTACACTCCATACCCCTACACACTCACCTATCCACACACACCCTACACTCCCATCCACACACACCCTACACTCCCATCCACACACACCCTACACTCCCATCCACACACACCCTACAGACTACACAACTCCCCTCTCCACGCACACATCCTACACTCCATACCCCTACACACTCACCTCTCCACACACACCCTATATACTTCCCTCCCCACACAGACACACACGTCTCTGCACACCCTGCACACTCACTCCCCTCCACACACCCTCTGCACACACCCTACATTCCTTGCTCCACTCCCCACACCCCTCTCCATGCACACTCCACATACCCTACGCACTCCCCTCTATGCACTCCTTTGCTCTCTCCACACATTCTGTGTACACACTTCCCTCCCCTCACACACACTACACACTCCCTTCTCCATACACCGCACACACAACCTACACCCCACTCCACACACACACACTTGCACACCACTAATCCCCACTCACTTTCTCCGCACACACCCCTCCGCACACACACCCTACACTCCCTCTCCACACACTCACCTCTCCACACACCCCACACTCCCATCCACACACACCCTACACTCCCATCCACACACCCTACAGACTCCCTTTGCACACTCACCTACACACCACCCCTCTCTACACACATCCTACACTCCATACCCCCTACACACTCACTTCTCCACACACACCCTATACACTCCCCTCCCCACATAGACACACACGTCTCTGCACACCTACACACTCACTCCCCTCCACACACCCTCTGCACACACCCTACATCCCTTGCTCCACTCCCCACACCCCTCTCCACGCACACTCCACACATCCCCTCTATACACTCCTGTTCTTTCCACACACTCCGTGTACACACTCTGCACATACCCCTCCACACACCCTACACACTCCCTCCACACACCCTGCACACTCCCTCCACACTCCCTCCACACACCCTACACACTCCCCCTCACACACACTACACATCCCTTATTCATACACCACACACACACTTGCACACCACTAATCCCCACTCACTTTCTCTCCATACACCACACACACCCCTCCGCACACACACCCTGCACTCCCTCTCCACACGCACCTGCACACCACTACTCTCCAACCACTTTGTGTACACACTCCCCTCCACACACCCCTCACCGCATGCACCCTACACACCCACCCCCTCCACACACACACTGTACACTCCGCACACCCACCTACACAACTCCCCTTCCCACACACTACACCTCACACTCCACCATCCCTCTCCACACACACGTCTCCACAAGCCCCTCTCCACACCCTACACATCCCTCTCCATATACACATACATCTCCACACACACCCTACACACACCATATACAAAATGATTGGTTGTTACGGAAGCAAAGCCACACCCCCTAGTTACAGCCTCATAAATGGCCGCACGAAACGAACCGTAAGTTTTCAATTCATTTTGCGGACACATCAACGCTTACAAAAGTGTGAAATACAAACATCCTATCATTCAAGGTACCTTGAATATTAGAGATTTGAGTGGAATACAAGATTTAGATACAATATGCAATAACTACGACGTTCGTACAGCAATTAAATACTACTGTCACATCCAAAAAGGAGACTTTTTTCGGTGTTCTAAGACAAACATAGTGGTAGGACCACCACACCAAACGGATTCTTATACCACTCGTCAGTAGCTATCCACCTATGTGAAAAAGAGTCGTAGTACGATGCGTTTAAGCATCCGCATAATGCAAAAATGCGTAAAAAAATGGGCAACTTAAAAAGCGTTGCAGCGCGCGCGCACTTGGTTGCCATGACACCAAATTTACTTCATATATTATACAACCTAAGTACATTCTCAGGAAATATTAAGATGATTTATACCTTATCAGACTAAGTGAAAACCATTATTCCAATACAGTCCTCAAATTAGTAATTAAATTTAATAACTGCAAAAATTGCCTTAACATCACTGAGTTCTTTTGGTGTATGTTCTGTGTGTGTGTGTGTTTGTGTATGTGCACGTCGACTATGCGCATGTATATGTGTGTTTTTGTGTGTGTTAGGTGTGGGTAACATTGTATATGTTATAGCTCTTCTGGTCAAAGAGTATATAGCTTTGTCCCTAGGAAATGACTGGAGGGGATTTAAGACATTCATCAGACGAGACCAATGTGCTGCTTCCTAACAACAAGCTCATACTGTACGGTGAGGTAAGCAGCAGCTGGCTTGATGTGAATTATTTGCTCATGCATGTAAACACATGCACACATGTATATCACTATACACACATCACATACCACACATGCACATGTATATTCACACACAACACACATACACGTACATACACAAAGCACACGGCCACACACACACACACACACACAATGGACAGCATCCCCCCCCCCCCCCCCTTGCTTTTCGTATCAGGCTTGAAGTGGACAGCACCCCCTCCCCCCGCTTTTTGTATCGGGCCTGAAGCGGGCAGCAACCCCCCCCCCCCCCCCCCCGCTTTTCATGTCGGGTCTAAAGCGGACAGCACCCCCCCCCCACCCCCCCTGCATTTCGTATCGCGGGTCTCAACCCCCCCTTTTGGAAAACCCTGTATCCGCCCCTGGATTGTAACACGTGTGTGTGTGCGCGCGCGCGTGTATGAATCTATGTATTTATGTGTGTATGTATCGATGATCTATTTACATCAGTATGTCTGAGTACATGTATTTATGTGCTTGTGTAATTTTGATTTCAAATTGAACTCATGGGATATAAAGCCGTCCTGTATGTGTAGATAACATTTGAATGGAGAGCACGAATTCAATAGTGAAAAACCATAGATTATTTAGAGATGGAAAAACTAATTGTTCGTTAAAAACCAGAACACTATAAGGTGCGTGCATGTGTGTGTGTGTATGTGTTGTGTGTGTATGTGTGTGTGCGTGCGTGTGTGTGTGTAAAAAAAGTGTTGTGCTTGAATGGACATAGATATCTTTATAGTTTGGGGGTGGGGGTGGGGGGGGGGATAAATAGGCCTGAAGTCATTGTGTCTAAATTCATATCCATATCTAATAGGTTTCTATTCATCATTTTATAGGCATGCCCTGATACAAAAATTTTTGGGGGCTAATTTTACAGTCCATGTATACATATATGTCACTTTCCGTGAAAGTGAAGAGCGGTTTATATGCAGGCCTACATGTAGATTATGTAGATATAATTCTAACTCATATTTGTATATGGTTAACTATAATCTATTTGAAACACCCTCTCTTTTTAGATGAATGCTGCATGAATAATTAAACATAGGCCTGCCAGCCTCTTTTAACCTATTGCTGTATAGGATGGATGGCATACATGTATGTGTGATGCTCTGTTCATCCTCCCCTCTTCACACACACACACACACACACACACACACACACACACACACACACACACACACACACACACACACACACACACACACACACACACACACACACACATAGGTACTGTTATTTTATTTTGACCTGTCTGGTATGCAAGCTTGTGTTGAACTGTGTACACTGTGGATAGATTGATCTAGATAGCAGTGCCCCATAAGCTATTCCTATGCCATATCCAATACGCTTGCAAATTGAACCCACACTGACTTTGTGATTTAACACGCACACACATGCACACACACATGTGCACACACACACAGGTACTGTTATTTAACAAGCTATGCCCATACATGACCTGTGTACACTGTGGGTAGATTGATCTAGATAGCAGTGCCTGGTTAGCTTTTAGCCATATCCAGTACACTTGCAAATAGAACCCACACTGACTTTGGGATTTAACACGCACACACACACACCAGAGATCATATATATAATCTCTGCACACACACACATGCACACACGCATGTGCACACACACATAGGTACTGTTATTTAACAAGCTCTTTTGATGCCCATACATGGGGTTGACCTGTGTACACTGTGGGTAGATTGATCTAGATAGCAGTGCCTGGTTAGCTTTTCCCAGCCATATACAGTACCCTTGCAAATTGAACCTACACTGGCTTTGTGATTTAACACGCACACACATGCACACACGCATGTGCACACACACACACACACACACACACACACACACACACACACACACACACACACACACACACACACACACACACACACTGTTATTTAACAAGCTCTTTTGATGCCCATACATGGGGCTGACCTGTGTACACTGTGGGTAGATTGATCTAGATAGCAGCTTTTCCCAGCCATATCCAGTAAGCTTGCAAATTGAACCTACACTGACTTTGTGATTTAACACGCGCACACACACACATGCACACACGCATGTGCACACACACACACACACACACACACACACACACACACACACACACACACACAGGTACTGTTATTTAACAAGCTCATTAGATGCCCATACATGGAGGTTGACCTGTGTACACCTTGGGTAGATTGATCTATATAGCAGTGCCTGGTTAGCTTTTCCTAGCCATATCCAGTAAGCTTGCAAATAGAACCCACACTGACTTTGTGATTTAACACGCACACACACACACACACACACACACACACATGCACACACACATGTGCACACACACACACAACACACACACATGCACACACACAGGTACTTATTTTGACCTGTTGGGTATCATAACAATGATACCCTTCTATGGAGGTTCCTATCTGTTGTAGCCAAATCCAGTATGCTTGCAAATTTAACCCACACTGACACTGTGTTGTTACACGCACATACAACACACACGCACACAAACACACACATACACACACACACACACACACACACACACACATACACACGCCCAGACAGCACAACTGACCAGCGACTAGAGGTATTTAACCCATTCTTGCCCAGGGTACTGGCCACACCCAGGCAACTCAACTAGATAGATTTAACCCAATCCTGCCCAAAGTACAGACCACACCCAGACGACACAACCGACTAGCGGCTAGAGATATTTAACCCATTCTTGCCCTCAAACTAAACATTTAATCAGCATCAGCTAAAGTGATTCTTCCTAATGTGCACCCCAGGAAATAGAGCTAGGAGTATGTGGGAATGTGTGTGTGCGCGCGTGCGCGTGGTGTGTCATTGCGCATATCGGGATGAGGTATGAAGGAACGGACCGTTAACTTACGCAGTCGTAGCAAACAGGTAGATGCACACCGAGCGCACGTTCGTATCCACGCCGATGCATGAAAGAAATATTCAAATGTATTGAACCAAGGGCACATTTCAAGCATTTAGATAACCACACGCTCCTCCCACTCACACACGCACCAGTACTTATAATGTGCACTATTAGGGCGCGCCCACCATTTGATGTTTATTAATCATTTTCATTATTGACCTCTAAAGAAAATGATTACGTAATAACGAAAGTAATTAATTTTGTTCTTGATTCTCCTGCTCGCAAAATGAAAGCGAAAAATAAAATAATGCATTACTTATATTTTAAAAAATAATCCTACCGTGTTAATGTTTGAAAAAAATCAAATACTTTACATGCGTTTTCAATGCATAGACATGTATGGATGTCCGAAATTGCTGGACATGGCGTGCACTACACAAAATTACAAAATCAAAGCAATTAAAGTTCTGACAACCCTTGGCTACATTGGGAGCATTTCAAACTGTAGTATCAATGCAAGGAGAGAAACCCAGAAGCAGCAAAATTCAGTTCACTGTCAGCAAGACACCAAGGCTAAACCTCTTGGGACGAGATGCAATCGTCAAGCTAGGTGTGGACATTCCGGCTCTACTAGGCATACCTTCAGCAGACAAGCAATTCAATGATGAAGCTGTCCTCTCCATTTCTTCACAACCAGACCTAGTCCTTCAACAGGCCTGTGAGCAGCTCTGCACGGAATTCCCAGACCTCTTCAAGCCAGAGCTTGGCTGTCTGAAGGACTTCCAGCTGGAGGTCAAATTCAAGCCAGAGGCAAAGCCAGTGTTCTGTAAGCCAAGGGTGGTTCCGTTTGCTCTCCTGGAAGATCTGAACCAAGCATATGATGCGGGCATTGCTCAAGGAGTATGGAAGCCAGTCCAATTCAATTCATACGGGACTCCAGTTGTTCCCATTTGGAAATCGTGCACTCCTAATCAGGCCAAGGCCAAAATTCGTGTGTGTGGAGACTACTCAGTGTCAGTCAACCCACAGCTGGAACCACATCGCTACCCAATGCACCTACCAGAGGATCTCATGCGCAAGCTGAGTGGGGGACATGGTTTCACCAAGGTAGACCTTGCTGATGCCTACAATCAAGTCATGCTAAGACCAGAAAGCCAGAAGCGCCTAGCGTTGAGTACACACAGGGGAGTGCTTCTTCATCTTCGACTCCCATTCGGGATCAGTTCGGCCCCAGGCTATTTTCAAGAAATAATGGACCAGCTAATTGGCGATCTAGGAGGTGTGACTAGCTACATGGATGACGTCTTGGTCAGCGGATCGAATGCATCGGAACACCTGCGGAACCTACGTGCCCTTCTTCAACGTCTCCAAGACAAAGGACTCTGTTGCCGTAAAGAGAAGTGCCTATTCGCTCAACCCTCCGTTGAGTATTTGGGTTACACACTGTCTAGCAAAGGAATTGCCAATGGGCGCAAGGCAGATGCAGTGAGGATGATGCCACCCCCAGACAATGTCTCCAGTCTACGTTCCTTTCTATGGTCAATCCAATTCTACAGCAAATTCCTTCCAAATCTGGCTACTGTTACTGATCCTCTGTATCGACTCACCAAGAAGAATGTCCAGTGGGAGTGGGGAGCAGAACAGCAAGCAGCTTTTCAAAGTCTCAAGGACTTATTCTGCACAGACACTGTTCTGGCCCATTTCGACCCTTCACTCCCCGTCAGAATTTCCTGTGACGCTTATGAGTGTGGCTTAGGAGCTGTGCTGTTCCACCGCTATCCAGATGGCAGTGAGCGTCCTATCGGCAATGTTTCCAAAACCCTAACAGACACCCAGAGGAGGTACAGCCAAATTCAGAAAGAGGCTCTGGCCATAGTATTTGCACTCAAGAAGTTTCACCAGTTCCTGTATGGCAGAAATTTCATTCTGATGACTGATCACAAACCACTTCTGGCCCTGTTTGGACCAAACAAGGCCACCCCAGTTCTTGCAGCGAACAGGCTGGCACGTTGGGCACTCCTTCTCAATCAGTACAGCTATTCTATTGAATACAGGAAGACCACTGATCATGGGAATGCCGATGCCCTCAGCCATCTCCCATTTGGCCCTGACCCAAGTTTTGATGGAGAAGAAGGTGATGCAGACGTGGACACAGTATGTGCCATTCGTACAATCAGCCTTCAGCTTAACCCCACTGATCCAGGTGTTTTAGCCAAGGAGTCTGCCAAAGACCCAGTACTGGCAAAGGTGATGCTTTTTACACGTGAAGGCTGGTCACCTAAGGCAGAGCCTGAAGATCAAGGAAAGGACTACTCAGTGGAAGATTTCAGGAAAATCTCAGCTTCACTTTGAACTGTTCATGGTTGTCTGCTATATGGCTCCAGAGTCATCATTCTTCCTAGCCTTCAACCTCAAGTCCTTGAACTCCTGCATTTGGGTCATTTCGGGATGCAGAGGATGAAACAGCTGGCCCGTATGGCTGTGTACTGGCCAAGGATTGACATGGATGTAATGAACCAGTGCCATCGATGTTCAGCATGTGCTGCCCGGGTGAAAAAATACACGTTGTAATGCGTTATAACGCGTGAAAATGGGACATAAATAACGCCAAAACACGCGATTTTCAAGATGATTATCTCCTTGATTGTGCAATACAATAGAGTAGAATTTTGCCTATACACAAAGCGGTCCAGTGTGTATAAAGTTCCAAAGACTGGTTGGTTTGGCATGCATCGCTCCGATGATATTCACATTCAATGTACTAGCTTAATTTCGCGGGCTTTTGTATACTTTCCCGCGAAATCAAGTTCGTACTTGAATGTGAATATCTTCGGAACGATGCATGCCAAACCAACCAGTCTTTGGAACTTTATACACACTGGACCGCTTTGTGTATAGGCAAAATTCTACTCTATTGTATTGCACAATCAAGGAGATAATCATCTTGAAAATCGCGTGTTTTGGCGTTATTTATGTTCCATTTTCACGCGTTATAACGCGTTACAACGTGTATATTTTCACCCGGGTGAACACCACAACATGCCAGCCAAAGCTCCAAATCACCCCTGGACGGTACCAGAAAACCATGGAGCAGACTCCATCTGGATCATGCCATTAACTTCATGGGAACAAACTGGCTAGTTCTGATCAATGCGTATTCTAAGTATCCGTGCATCCACCCAGTCAGTTCTACTTCAACCAAGGCGACTACTGAGCTACTCGAGCTGGACTTCGCTCATTTTGGCTATCCTCACACAGTGGTGACAGATAATGCCACTTCCTTTGTATCAGAAGAGTTTCAGGCTTGGTGCAAAGAACGGGGTATCACTCACCTGACGGGTGCTCCGTATCATCCAGCAATAAATGGTGCCGCTGAACGCCTAGTTCAAACCTTCAAGCAAGCACTCATCAAGTCATCTCTGCCTCCAAGAGCGGCAACTCTAGAATTTCTTATGCAGTACCGCAGAACGCCACTGACATCAGGTTACTCTCCCAGTGAGATTCTGAATGGACGGCAGATCCGGTGCAAAATTGACGTCCTCATTCCTTCCCCAGCTCACTATGCCCAAGCAAAACAGGCGACAGCAACTTCTAAGTCTCCACCCTCTACTTCCAACAGTCAAGTGGCCAGAGTGGCTCACACTTTCAAGGTCGGCGACCCTTGTTATGCCCTGTACTGTGGACCTCGGCAAAACAAGGATCCGCGTTGGGTACCTGCAGTGGTGACCAAAGTGTTTGGCCCCCGAAGTGTTAATGTTCGTGTTTTCCCTCATGGGGCTACTTGGAGACGTCATGTGGAGCAGCTGCAGTACCACTATGGCTCCCTAGAGGATTCAGATCCTGGAGAGCTCCCGGCCTTGGTGACGTCCTCACAGGTTTCAGTAGAACCATTACTTTCAAATGACCCCCCATTTGCAGAGACAGAGATGCCAGAGACTGCTGAACCCTTAGACCAAAGAGATCAAGTGCCTCAGCTTGCGAAGCAAAAGAAGACTCAACATAACCCACGGCTTCCCACAGGGAATGAGTATGGTCCTAACAACCCTCGCCACAGCACCAGGAACAAGAAGTAGGGATATCACCTTTCACCTGTGTACTTCAAGGCTAACAGGGAGGTGTTGTGTGCGTATAATTGAAGGATTGAGTGTATTCATTGCATTTCCGGAGATCACGTGCCCGGATACTCTCGTGTGCTTGCTATTACGTTTGTTCTCGTGTACAGTCTTCCCCCGTTAGTAGCGCACTTCGTTAGTAGCGCATTCCCTCGTTAGTAGCGCAATGTTGAATAAATCATGAGTGCGGTGGTACAAGTATCTTTATCATTATTATTCATACATGCATGTGGAAACTATCGGTCATGCATAAGGGTAAGGATGAACGAAAGCGAAAGGCAGCGCAGATCATTGACAAGCGCTACACGCACAATGCACTGAGTAGCGCACAAAGACGCCAGAGAGGCGCACAAAGACAAGCGAGAGGTGCACAATAAACCCGCTCGCATGCAACACGACGCACTATAAAAGGAAAGAGGGCTCATTTTTGTTAATACTGGCCATGTGATGTCCGAGTTAAGGGGAACAACAGCTAAGACCAAGTTGACCGCTGATGAAAAGCGCATGATTGCACGAAGAAAGGTGGAAACGGGTCATTCTGAAGACACGGTCGTAGTCTGGTTCAAACTGAAGACAGGCAAAGAGATCCATCGATCACTTGTTGGCAAATACGTCCGGGCTGGCTTCCATGAGATGGATATGGATGGACCGGAGGCGAAGAGATGCAGGAGGAGGGGCCCCAAATGGCCTCTTCTTGATATAGGGCTTTTCTCGTGGTTCAGTAGGTAAATAAGGCATGCCCCTTTCGAAGTAGCATGCATAAAATAAACGATGATCTTCCTCACATTAGTGTGCGTGAGCGCAATGGTGTGCTATCAGATGCTCTTTTGCTCACAAAAGCTGCAGAGCTAGCTCAGGAGTTGGGTATCCGTCTTTCCACATCTTCGAATCCTAACTGCAGCCACCACCAATCAGTACCAGTTTCTTCTACAGCTAGTAGCAGCCAGCCAGTAGCAGCCCCACCCACAGTTAACCACCAGCTAGTGACAGCCACACCTCCAGTTAACCACCAGCCAGTGACAGCCACACCTCAAGTTAGCCACCAGCCAGTGACAGCCACACCCACAATTAGCAGCCAGCCAGTGGCAGCCACAATCACAGTTAGCAGCAGACAGCTATCACCAACAGCTTCCAGCAATGATGATCTCACTGTGGATGGACAGCTTATTTTA
Source organism: Eunapius fragilis (assembly GCA_963681505.1). Classification (NCBI taxonomy): domain Eukaryota; kingdom Metazoa; phylum Porifera; class Demospongiae; order Spongillida; family Spongillidae; genus Eunapius; species Eunapius fragilis. Next base: position 4,733,592 of record OY811980.1, on the reverse strand, counting down.
AGCAACGGTTGGCTTTCTAGATGGAAAGGACGGCATGGCATATTTGGCGTGCGGTTACATGGAGAGGCTGGTGATGCTGACCAGCAAGGTGTGGCTAGAGCCCAGAGGGAGTTGCCTGGTATCATTGAGAAGTATCAACCTGAGGATGTCTTCAATATCGATGAGACTGGGTTATTTTACAGACACGCAGTAAGTGACTTGATCAAGGCACATGCACATACATAGCACATTTGTACATGACGGTACATACGACTTCTTTATTAGGTACAAGTACATAATTTGGAAGGGAAATGGTGCACACTTTAATGATATTTTTTACAGCCTGATCGCACCCTCACTACCACCGCAGATGTGCGGGGTGTCAAGAAAGCAAAGGACCGTATTACAGTGGCTTTGGCTGTAAATGTTACTGCAAGCGAACGACTGAAGCCAGTAGTAATACACAAGTATAAGAAACCACGTTGCTTTGGCAGAACATTTAACCCTAACAGCCTGGTCATGTATTACTCCAATACAAAAGCTTGGATGCGCACAGATGTAAGAAGAAACTAATGCATGCATAAATGCATTTTAATCAGATCTTATTTCCGTGGTGGATACTTAGGTGTTTACTGACTGGTCAAAGCAAGTCAATGAACAGTTCAAACAACAGAATCGACAATGTCTGATGCTTCTTGACAATGCCAGTTCCCATTTTTTGTCTGATACGCCAATGATCAAAGTAGGAAGCATTGATTGCTTTAAGTTGAGCAATCTTTTGCTGCTATTCTTTCCAGCCAATTGCACATCAGTCGTCCAGCCATTGGACCAGGGTGTGATTGCTGCACTAAAGGCTCGGTACAAGAGCAAGCTTGCCACCTACATGGTCACACAGTATGACATTGATCCCACCCAAGATCTGCAGGCTGTGTCATCAAAAATCAATGTGAAGGAGGTAATTTAAGCACCCATGATTTCTTCTGCATGAGTATACTTTGTTGCCTAGAAAATACAACAGATTGATGAAACTTTTTTGATCTCCAAATTTAGGCAATCATATGGCTACTTGCAGCATGGGGCCAAATTAGCCTCTCCACTATAGTCAACTGCTGGTGTAAGGCTGGTATTCTCCCTGCTGAGTGGTGCCGTCGTCTGAGGTCAGATAGGGCAGCAGTGGCAGTTGCAGAAGCTACAGAAGGTGCACAGCTGACAGCAATTACTACAGCTATCCAGAGGCTGCCAGTGGAAGATGGGACAACCCGCATGAGTGCAACTGAGTGGGTGAATGCTCCAGGCGAGATGGAAACTGAGGGGGCTGAGACCATTGCTCAAATAGCTGCCAGGCTGATGGGTCGAGACATTGAGGATAGCGATGATGAAAGTGATGGAGAGGCTGATCCAAATAATGTAGAACCTCGAATTGTGCCCCTGAGGCAAAACGGAGTGCCTTAAGCCTTGCTCAATTTGTAGGAGATAACATAGCTTTGTTTACTGAAGCTGACTACAGGGCACTTTTGCTGCTTGCTGAAAAAGTTCAAGCTATACATTAAGTACATGAATACATTTGTTGTGTACACTGCTTATCTCAGTTTACATACGCAAATACATTCATTTGACCCTAATTAACCACCCCCGTTAAAAGCGCATTCTACGGTAGTAGCGCATGGAACAAACGTGGCGCTACTAACGGGGGTAGACTGTAGTTCATTTCTTGTTCGTTCTGATCTGTTACCATCCACGTTGCTCCGCGAAAATACAACAGTTGCCTAGTTCCTTTCTCAATTTATCAGTCAGCTCCGAGAGCCGTTTTATTTCCTTCTCGGACTCATCCAGCTGCTTGGATATGTCCTCTGCTCCTCGACCCGACGGCCCCTTCGTTCCTTGCGCAGCCAAAGCCATGGTGTTCCTGTCCCTTTCACTCGGCTCCATGCAACGCCTCCGCGACAGCTATCCGTTCCTTCTGCAACGTCCTCTGAGCCGCTTCAATCATCTCCCACTGGCAAGCCAACCGCACAGCCTCGTCCAAGGACTCGGGGTTCTCCCGCATAAGCTTCAGCTGCATGGACGAAGAACGTAAACCCTGACGTCTTACCACTTCCAAGCGCTGCTCCCCATTCCACTGAGGGTAGGCCTTATCCGCAAGAAACCGCAGCGCGCCAACGAACTCCATCAGTTTCTCACCAGACGACTGCACCCGCTGTTGAAACCTGCATTGAGACTCCAATTCATTACCTTCTGGGTCATACTGCCTGCGCAGGCACTGTACGACTTCATCATAGTCGGTCGAGTCAGCTAGCCCTTGCTGTACTACGATTCGGAAAGGCTCGTCCTCCAGCAATGGAAGCAGCTCGCTAGTCCGCTCCTCATCTGAAAATTTTTGCCTCAAATACATACCTCTCGAACTTTTTAATCCATAGCGCGAAGTCAGCTTTCTCCGTGAACCGCGCCGGTGGTCGCAGACTCATTCGGACCGCTCGGTGAGTGACCACACTCCCCGTGGGATGGCTTTGCACGTCCTCAGTATCCTGGGGCGTGATCCCACTTCTGACACCATTTGTAGCGGTCTCTACCATCTCATATGTAGCAGCGGAAATACAACCCTCGTATAATCCTGGTTACAGAAACTATATATAGGTTAATCACACGCATGCGCCTGCACTGTTAAAAAAAAGGTGTTACCGCAACACACTTAGGGGTGTTCGTATGGATATTTAAAAATGACACCCCCTGGGGTGTAGTCGTAACCGCTCATGAGTGTTATGGCCAACACCCCTGAAGTGTAGCCAGTACACTCTATTGGGTGTTGACAGAGGTAACAATATCACGTATATTTACCGTAAATTGATGGTCCCAACATGAATTAATATTAATAAACTATACAACAACACGTTCGATTGATTTTAATAAAATGGTGGTAAATAAATACAACCCATAAAAAGAACACATAAAGAAAAGTAGATGTCTTTTACACGCTATAACAATCGAACAGGTTGTTTCTCTGTTCAGACACTAGAAAATCAAGAAAACTAATAAAGGACAGGTTACAGTACGAGAGATCTTACCTTAAATCTTGGGTGCATGCAGCCGTCACGTTCGGGAAGCAAAGAAGACCATTCTGTAAAACAATAACAATGTCAGCCGTACTAATCGCGAAGCTTACCTCGAAAGCTTGGTAGGGCATGTCCATTTAGTCTTGTGAACTCGGGCGGGGCGTATTAGTAACTTACATGTTTCCTTACGCAGTGTCCCATATAGTGCGGTAGCGTACGCTGTAGTAGTCGGGCAGCACGATAGTAAAAATTTTCTTTGCGTATATTTGGCAGTCTACAGAGAAGTGGAGTTATACAGGCATTCCGAACTGCTGCACTAGTATACTCACCACGAAAATATCGCCACACTCTCTCCAAAGCGCTCAACTTTTTTTTTACTCGAACGAGGCATCGCTAGACGTGGTAAGAAAACAACGTATAAACCAAGCTAAAAAAATACAATGCAAACATACCTTTCACAAACAGCGCCATTTAAAGGGTCACGAACGTACGCGTGCTATTAAGGGTCACGCATGCGCAATGAAATAGACACAGCCAGCTCAATGTTTTTTATCATTTAAAAAAAAGCCTAACCCACAACATGGATTCAGATAAAAAGTTGATCCAATTATCACATCATGCTGGTGCCAAGCTCTTGGAGGGGGATGGGCTACGCTGCATGAAGGGGGCATCCCTGTGAGATGGGGAGGAGGAAGAAGTCACTCAACCACGCCCATACAGTCACTTAACCAGTTCACCTACACAACCACACCCAGCCTCCTAGCCCACACATACTTACCAGCATGCCCACACATATGATAAAGTTGACCCACACTACCACCCTAACCAGTACACGTGTCCAGTGGACTCAGTGATTGGTTCCTCCCTCTTTCATGGGAAGTGAAGTGGAGGAGGAGGAGGGGGAGTCCTCACGACACCCTGGGAGGTGGTCATAGTTGTCATTGTCTAGACTGTGAGATCTTGGACGCATGAAGAAAGCCGCACCCCCAGATGAACTTCATGAAGAAAGGCTCTCAGAGGGGGGCATGGTCAAGTGGTGACAGTGGAGGGGGTATGCTCAGGTATGAGGAGGGATTGTTGGTGGAATCCTCTTCCGAACAGGCTCTGCTTGCTTTCAGAGGTAGAGGTGAGGGGTGCACGGTTGTCCACGTGGGTCGTGATGTTACAGGAGGTTCCTAGACTTCGCTGGTACACCTGGACCATAGGGCATTGCAAGGCAGCTGACTTGGAACTTATGAGCCTGAGGTTAGGAGGTGGCCAACACCCGTTCTCCTTGAGTGAGGGAGGGGGTGGAGGTGGTGGTGACATGAGGTTTATTAGGTCGTGTATCTTGCTCACATGTGCCAAAGATGATATCCACACCAACTCCCTCCATATGCAATTGGGAGTAGGGATCCTTGGTCTGACCTCCGCTACATGAATCCCTGTGGAAGGAGCATTGAGACACTCAACCACACCTATGCAGTCTCCTAATCAGTTCAACAACACAAACACACACACAGTCCCCTAACCAATATGTCCACACAACCACATGATCTCCATGAAGACCATACACATCCAAGTCACATGATCCCCTCCATGGCTACCTTTAGTGATGAATAGGGTGACAGTCTTCTGTACACGTGAAATGATAACCTACCCAGCTATTGATTCACCTTTCAATGAGATCACACCCATCACATGATCTGCATGGAGACCCACACATCAGGCCTACCTTGAGCTACATGTGATAACATGTGCATATGCGTCTTCAACATGAGTGGAGTCCAACACCTCTGTTTCGAGTTGACAATCCCACAGTCTTGCCTCAGTTCCAGTACATCCTACATCGTCTAACAGAATGGGCTCTGTTCCTTGTCCAAAGGTTGCTACTGAGAAGCTAGGTCCTCCTACAAACATTCAAGCATTGGCATATAAAAATACTTGTGTCTGACAATGTATTAAGTATATGTTCCCATGTCATTTTACGAGAGTGTGGTCTAAATAGAATCCAGATGGATTTAAATACACCTTTACTGTCCAAGCCGTGCTACTTAACATTCACTCTCAACACTACGCGGCATGCAGGATAATAAACAAGCTTGCATGCTGCTTGCATATTAACGCAAGTACCGGTCACCTTTGTATGAACACCGCGCGCGGCACATACATGAACGCTGCAGGCAAGACTTCATAAACACAGCGAGGCTTTATATTTCACGTTGACAAAGCGAAGTTAAACATGCATGTATACAAACGCATTAGCTTCACGACATAGTCTACAAATCCATACCGACGAACGCCCGCGTGACAATGCCAGCGTATGTTAGACGTTTAGTACTAGTAAGTTATGTGCGTGTATACCGTTAAGATAACGTTCGGCTTGCCTTTATAAGTCCAGATCGGCTGCCATATGTCATCTCGCAAACAACGCCCTCAATCCGTCAAAAGGTAATTATAAAAAAGGCTGGGAACCCCATATACACTCCATATATAAAAATACTGGGGTGTAATGCGGTAAATCAGTGTTATGATAGCACACCTTTATAATGTCTTAACACCCCATTATTGGTGGGGTATGTTGCTAACACCCTACCATACTTTGCCTACACTCATAGATGTAAGCAGAACACCCTTGTGTGTTACCAAAACACCCCTTGGGCTATAACACCCCTGAGCTGTAACACCCCTCGGGCCTTTTTTTTTAACAGTGTGGCACTCATTAATATCAGTTCTCAATAACCGTTACACTTGCACCACTGTATGGTGGTGTCTTGGTCAGTAAGAACTTCACGCTGTAACCTTGTCGGAGACCAATACTCTAGTGGCAATCCGTAAGGACCGTGCTGCATTTTACACACTTTTTCTGCATGTATGCGTGCAGAAGCAACTAGGCTTAAATAGAAACTCCCATCCAATGATATACGAGTCCTCCGATGGCGGGAGATCATGAAAGGCGCGCAACAATGTGATTGGTTGATTTGTGACCTCAGTGTATATACACACAGCGATAAGTATGACGTAATGTACCACACACGTGTGTAAACGATTTCTTATAAATGATTTAAAAAGGCGGCCAAAAATTTAGAATTTTATGTGATGTAGTCACGTGATCAGCTTAGCGTAGTACAGTTGTTCGGTAGTTTCGTGTCTCTGTTTCCTTGATTGTATATGTACGTACCCTTAACTGACACAGTACAGGATGAAACTTGGCACGATGATTGCCGTGCGTGAAAGATGACGCGAAGAAAGCCTTCATTATGGTGAGTAACGCGTGTATCCTGCCACGTGTTGGCACGCACGTGGAACGGGCAGCGGGCGGCTAGCGGGATAGCGGGAGCAAAAAGGTAAATAGAGCGGTATGTGGCAGGGAGTGAGGTACCCGCTTTAGTCGGTAATTATATTCATATATCTATTTCCGGCCAGAATCCTTGCAAGGGCTATGAATAATGATGGAAGCTAAACTTGACTTATGCTGGACAGGTAGTATGTTATCACAAGTAGCTCAAGGAAACAGGTTATGTAGGTAGGCCTCAAATTATTTTACCTGTTGCATTGTATGCTAAAATTGTTCATGCAGTAATGCAGCTACACACGTCTATTTATCACATCCAGACCCTGATAGCCTGAAGCCAAACATGAAGTATGCTGGATGAAATTGAATGCTGCCTACCTGCTTTAAGAGTAGGCTACTATTGACAGAGTTTGGATACAGTTTGTTGTGACTTGTACAGTGTTGTTGTGGGTTAAAAATCCTTTACACATTAATACCTTAATTACCTCGTATAGAAATCATGCTGATCTTTTGCAAGCTAATCTAGACGATTACCATGCATTGTTGTGGAGAAGACTGAAAACAAGCATATGTTTCATTGCCTCAGGTGTGCACAAGGAGTACTTAAATCCTGCTATCAGGAAAGTGATTTAAAATTGTATTCTGGTAGTAGCTCATCAAATGATGCATTAATGGTGAAAGGATGGAAAGATGAGAAACTCATTAGCTTGCGTGAGGCTTCAAAGAAGCAGAACCCTGTAATAAATTCTATGGAGACAATTGCTCATGTCAGAAAGGCTGCTCATCGCGGCGATGTGGTTGTGTCATTAAAGGTAAACCATGCACTAGCCATTGCCATGGAGGTAGGCCATGCCAAAATGAAGTGGAGCATATTACTCCTGACGCTCATCCAGCAACAGCACAATTGAAGGAAAAGATGAAGCAAAGCTTATTTCTCCTGGAAGCGCACCGAGCAACAGCACATAAAAAAAGATGAAGCAGAACTAATTACATGTACTGTGGAGGCTCACAGTACAAATCGAGAATATTGCTAATGCAAAATGACTGCTCATCCAGTCATTGTGGTTGTGTCCTGAATGGTAAAAAAATGCAACATGCAGTCTTTGCTATGGAGGGAAATCATGCAAAAATGAAGCAGAATGTATTAATCCTATTTGGGTGTCTGAACTAAGTTTAAATTTAGATGACAAGAATGCTATCCTTTTAGGTGATTGGTTGACAGACAAAAACATCTCTGCTGCTAACCAACTACTTAAAAGGGGATTTCCACAGTGTAAGGGATTAGACAATCCAATTTTGGGGGAAAACTTTTCATTTCCTATCCAGAGAGGAGAGGGTGTTCAAATGTTACATGTAGATAAATCCCATTGGATATGTGTGTCAACAATTGGATGTACTTTTGGGGAATTAAATGTATATGACAACCGACTTACCACTCTCTCTCTCTCCAGCAACACTTAAGGTCTACTTTACTGCAGTAAAAGTGACGTGACTGTCAATATCATGCAATTGCAACAACAGTCTAATGGAAGTGACTGTGGGGTGTATGCAATGCCTGTGCAGCATCTTTGTGCAATGGAGATGAGCCATCAGACCAGTGCTGGGATGAGAAAAAGCTGCGCCTTCATCTCCTCCAGTGTTTTGAAAGTACCTCTATGTCAGTCTTCCAGCTTCATCTGCAGAGGATGAATGCCATGCACAATGTACCACTACAATCCTAGGTACCAGTCTACTGCATTTGTCGCCTTCCATGGCACAAGGAAGATATGATACAGTGTGGGACGTGTATGGAATGGTATCACCCAAGCTGCTTGTCTTTGCCTTACCACATTTTTAAGAGTTCTAAACCATGGCGCTGTTCACTGTGCTTGGTGTCTCGTGTATAGTACTGTACAATATAGTTACAATATAGTCCTTTTATTTGTACACGCGCATACATGATACCAGTCAATGCATCGTTTCACATTTGATGTAATAAAATCATTCTCCGTTTAAACCATCGCTTATACATGTACATGTACATATCTATACTTTGCGCAAGAACAATCCCAGGATTGTCTCGATCGATCCATGGTTTGCGCACGCGCAATCCGAGGATTGCGCGGTCAATCCATGGTTTGTGGTACAAACCATGGATCCAGGGTTTGCGCAGGACAATCCCGGGATTGCGCAAATCCATGCTTCGCGCATAACAAGGATACTAGTAGTACAGCAGTTCGAAATGCCTGTACAACTCCTCTGCAGACTAGCTGCCATATATACGCTAAGAAAGAATTTACTGCCGTGTTACCCAGCTACTACAGCGTACGCTACCGCATTATATGGGCCACTGCGTAAGGAATCGAGGTTCTATTTCACGTTTTAATACGTCGTAACAAAGTTTATAACACTAAAAGGACACGCCCTACCTAGCTTTCGAGGTAAGCTTCACTATCAGTACGGTTGACGTTGTTATTGTTACAGAATGGTCTCCTCTGCTTCTCGAACATGACGGCTGCATGCACCCAAGATTTAAGGTCAGACATGTCTTGTACTGTTACCTGACCTATATATATATTTCTTATTTTTTATAGTGTCTGAACCAGAGAAACAACCTGCTCGATCGTCATAGCGTGTAAAGACATCTAGTTTTTCATATATGTGTGTTCATTTGTCGTATTTATTTATCATCACCGTATTAAAATCAATTGAATCTGTTGTTGTATAGTTTATCAATATCAATTTATGTTGGGATCATCAATTTACGGTGCATATACGAGATACTGATACCTCTGTCAACACGCAATAGGGTGTACTGGCTACACTTCAGGGGTGTTGGCTGTAACACTCCTGAGTGGTTACTACTACGCCCCAGGGTGTGTCATTTTTAAACATGCGCACGAACACCGTGTTACGATAACACTTTTTTTAAAACTGTGCATTGATGCTGATTCGTAGAGATGTATAGTAGAATCCAGAAGCGGTGGTTGAAGAGTTTTCTCATCTTTTCCCATGCAGGCTTAATTACCCCTTTTTCAGAGTAGCTAGCCCAAAGGTTAGACTTGATGCCGTCAATATTAAGTTGTTTAGGACAGTTTATCATTATGAAAAGTAATGGGAAACTAAAAAAAACGGCTTGGGTTGTGCCCCTGGCCCCGCCACGGGTGGGGGCACGCCTCCTCCTGCACCCACCCTCGTCATGAATTTGATCTTAGACCCCACCCCCCTTTCCGGCATGGATCCGCCCCTGAGGCCGTGCTATGAGGTTCTCAACGTGACGATGATTGTTGACGATTTACCGACGCTAACGCTGACGGTGACACTGACGCAACATTTAGCTAGCGTCACAGTATAGGAGCTTATTAACGACGCGCAATTAAAATGGCACTAATTTGAAGTTATTGAGCAGTTAAATTGTAATTACCAGCTAGTCTCGTTTCCTGGCCCGCGGTAATTTTTTTTGTCTTGATTTTTGTATTATACCTTGCTTTATTTAACCCACCCCGCCCTCATAGTATTATTCACACCAATCAATTAGGCTATCCGCATAATAAATAATTTTAACCGTTTATCTTATCTTACGTCCTACACTGGTTGTATTCAAACATTGAAACGGTAGGTGAATTTAGTTTTGAATTGATTATGCATGACTTCCTGACGTTCAGATTTGCTGAACATCAGCAGCAATCATAAAAATCATTACCTCTGCAGGGGGCTTCTATCGTGCAAATAGCCTTTAAAGGTAAGCAATTAATCGTTATCGGTGATGAGTGCACACATGGCAAGACTGTTGCTACGTATGCAGGGATGTTTTCTCACACGAGAACCGTAAATTAATGCATTTCTCGAGTCAAAAGGTGGGTTTGTACGTCTTATTCTTTGTGGTTTAATTATATTGATCTCATGTGTGTACGTTGGTTGATGCCTCACGCATATACTGGCCCGCTCAGTGACAAGTTAAGCTTTCTATTGCTCATCATGCAGGCGGGCCGTGTCAACGGAGTAACCGGAGTTCATGATTACGCGACTTTATAAGATTTGTAGCAAGTATATACAAGTGTCTGCGCAATTCTAATTTATCCGCATTGCTACGGTTTCGTTTTGAGACTTCATTCATTGGAAAAGCATGGATCGAGGAAGCAATGTAGCGAGCGTAATCAATTAGGCTTAATAAGGTTATTCGACTATTTGCGTGCGATTGCCTGTTCGGTCGACAACGCATTTCGTACCATGAGATTTCAGAAATGTACTATAGTCGGAAGGACCGATTCTGCTTTTTTTAGTCGCGAAAAGTCGCAGAGCTGTACGCAGAGAGGTTCGTAATCTAGGAAACTCGTATAAAATTGGATTTTACGAAGTATATGACGGGATTCCATGGTTACGAATGCCCTCTGCGTATACACCAAAGAAATATTAATTATCTCCTGTCTGTTAACCATTTGATTAATGAATAACTTTCAGTTGTAAACATTCAAACTTCATTGAAATTATTAAAAGCCGTCTCGCGGGTGATTTATTTTACGTCTCGAGATTTTTTGAGGGGGTGAGAGGGAGGGGGGCGGGGGAATTTCCGAGCCCTAATATATATACAAAAGTCGGGGCAACCAAAACTTAAGCTGCTAGCTCGAAACGACGCAGTCGTGATAAAACCGGCTCGGGGGCATTGCTATAGGTACTTTGATATTTTTTTGAAATTGTGATTTAAGCCGCGTATTATATATCGTTGGAAAGAGCAAAAACTCTATATCCTAAAGATACCTTATATTCATGGTGATGCGTTTCGTTGCGAGCACCACGCTATTCGAAAGATCGCAAATGAAATGATCGCGAATGTACGTGAATTGATAGGGTACGAAATTGTCCCGGTTGAGTTTATAATCAGTATAGAGATATAAATAAGTGTGCAGCCTGAACCAAAACTTTAAAATACATAGTCTTGCTGATATCATACATAGGGATGCATTGGATATCGCTTCAATAAGTAACTAACACTTACCATTGGCCATGATAAAAAGAAAGGTTATTCTGCCAAATAGTACACATATAACTATGTGCACTGAGTGATTAGAATTATGGTACTAACTGATAAATCTGACTGCTAGTACAATTTTTAATTCATAGCTGACATAAGAAACATATCAAAAACACCACACTATGTACAATCCATGTACAAATAGATTCATGTATTAAGTTCACTAATCCCCATCTTCTTCAACTTCTAATAGCCGGGTTACAATGCCTTTAGGAATTTTGGCATTGCAAAAGGATTCACACAAACGACATGCCCATTATCTGAGTACATTCTTCTACCAAAGATGTTCAAAGTACATGTAGACACCATATATCCGACAATACATTTAATATTGTAGTTAGGTAGGAAATAATCTTCTTTCTCTACAACTTTTTCCCCAATACTTCTCCTAAATGTATCCTTATTCTTCTGATTCTTAACTTTTTGTCCAGCATACCTGACCTGTGTTTTGCAAAATTTTACCATATTATCTTGCTGTTCATCAGGTGGGTGAGACAACACAATCATAGCAGTGTTTTAATGATCTTACTTTTAACTTTGCTATATAGAAATCCCACTTTCGTGTGGGCCAACTTAATCATCGCACTTTGAAGATACTGTATGGTTTAGCATTTTAACACTAGCAAGTACTCAACCTGATTTGATGTACATGTGTAATCAAATTCCTTTATTTTTATTTTTTAAAAGCACTTTTTCTTGCCTCATATTTAGTGTAGCTAGATCTAAGGTTTATTGGTATGGATTGAGAAGTGTCAGTTTGGCTAGTGTGCAGAGCATTGACCGACGAAAGTGGATCGTTGAATGCATTTGTTTGGGATTCATTTAAAGGCAATTCAAATTGCAGTAAGCCATTAATTATATCAGGAGCTACAAGGGATCCATGCACACTCACATCCTTTTACATATAATCATTAATGAGCCTCTTGACATCAATAACTATCTTCATTCTAAATAGCAACAAAGCATTGGTTGCGCAAATGCGCATCAGTAATGCCCGTATGGATACGCATGCATCTATTTAAATATGAATATTTGGCTTGAAAAGCACAGGGCGTGGGCATCATCAAATTGCAATGTTATAACGACAGAGATAGAAAAATCAGTTCAATCTTCAACGTAATGTAATTTACAACTTAGTTGATAGAAGAATGGGGTGTGCAATAAATAGGGTAGCCACAAAATATTTTATTGTAAGGAATGGCTATGTGCTTAAGCTTTGTAGACAAAGAATCTAATTAAACCTACTTAGTTAAAATATAAAGATACATTTACATTAGCTTGTGTGTTCTTTTTTCATGCAGACCAACACAAAACGCCTGGGTAGTTAAAGCACCCTTTGGGCATCATCCAAACGTCCTCATACTTTGTAGTATGATGGTTCAATACCTGATTTAAATAAAAAATATAAATCCCGTGATGGTTGGTTCACAATCAGAGGCAAGATTCATTCCCGAAGTTATACTACGAAATCAATGCGTCAAAACTAAAAACAGCTCGAAATTAGGCAACGGTGTTGCATTCTACAACTAATTGGCTAACTAAGTCAAGCTGTGTAGTCGGACTAGCCGTGCAGATAATCGAACAAGTTTCTTCGCTTGTTAAGACCTTTTTCAAACTTTACGAAATACGTGTCCAGTTTTCGACGTAGTTTTAGAACATCGATTTACGGACCCACTTTCGCGATTTGTCAAAGTACCTAGCATTGCCTAATGCCCGCTGGTAGGGACGCGGCTTTAAATTCCAAGGCCTGTTATTGGTCCGGGCGGCCCCGGGAATTTTTAGTTTGACATTCGTTTTTCGGAAAATAGTGAATGATATCACGTTTTATCTGATTGCAGTGCTATGTGGATAAACTACATGACAACACAATTGAAGTTGTGAAATTTGTCACATCCAAATATGACTTCATAATTATTTTCGTTTGTGCAATCTGTTTAGTTACTCTTCGGATTATACTGAAAAGTGCAATGTATATTATGTTGGCGGCGGTATCGATCGTACAAGCCAAACTTTCAACGCTGTTATAGTATAAGTGCTGTTTAGAGGCGGTAAAAGTTGTTTTTGGTACTTTTACCAACACGCATTCCTTAAGATCGTCGCATTTAGCTGCAATTGAAAAGATATGCCTCCACTAATCAAATTATATAGTAGCTTACCCGTTCGCTAAACCAGTCATCCAAAGTTTAGGTTTTGATTATTTTGTCATCCATTTTGAAATGAATAATTTTTAAAGTTCGTCAATGCGAAAACGGTTCTTTCAGACCCAAACCAAAGCCCTTATTCAAGTCGAGCAACAAAAAGAGCTAGCGTTGCATCATCAGTAGTTTTGGAAGCTTTGAAGCAAAAGGGAACTCAGTCCTAAAGCTGCTAGTTGAGTCGATCTCGTTGACGTTAGCATGCAAGATTCTTTCCTTGCTAGAAATAGCTGATAAGCTATAATGTAAGGATTAGCTGCATGAAAATGCTAGGATCTCGAATCACTATCGAAGTACTAGTTGATATAGAAAACAGGACGCTAGTTTGCTGTTATGTCGATATCAGAAATGTTCGGCACGTAATCGGAAGTTCATTATGTTATAGCTACCTGCCGTCACAACAACTAGAATGGTATGGTATGCAAATATACTCTTGCTTGCTTTGCATCATGCATAAGGGGCGGAAGTACGAAGGGGGGCGTGACAGATAAAGAGGGAGTTTTTTTTAATTCACAACTATCAATGCAGTTTGCTTAATATCCTGTTATGAATAATATTATCGAAGGGCAGGTTTAATCCCCTCCCCCCCATATCCGCTACTGAGCATTTTTTTTACGTGCATTCATGTACACTTATTTTATGCACGTACACTTATTTCCTTGAGCTCAACATGGAACTGCAACAAACAAACATGCTTGAGATATTTCAATTTTCAGCACATATTATGTGCTGAAATTATCTTGGAAGTTATGATTTCGTATGCAGTTTTAGTTGGTTTGCATGCTATGATGTAGTTGCATAGCCACGTACACTTCAACTCACGCTTTACAAAAGTTTATCGAAACCTACGCGAGTAGGTTCCATATAGGAATCCTGCTATATCATGAAGTCATTAAAAACGTCATTCGCGTCTAGCGTGATAGCCAAGAGTCGGTTCACTCCGCTCTTAGTGGCAATCGAGCAATAACAAAAAGGAGAACAGTTCTGCGTTATATCCGTGTCATTAGACGGTGTACTTTTAGAGAACAAAAATTCTCGTCCCCATCGTCCGTACCCAGTCCCACCTAAAATTTCTCCTCCGTGACTCCGTCGTCGTCTTCTTCTTCCTTCGGGATAGTATAACTCAAGACACGAAAGTTTTTAAAGCACGCCATGTGTACCAATCGCTTTAGGATGTGTCCGCATGTTATCTTCAGGTGCCTGTTAGACGCCTAACCGATCGGGCAATTGGAGTTGACCTACAAATAGCACATTACATCAGCGATCACAATGTTCATGACGCACCAGTATAAAATAACCAGCGTTATCAAATTCGATTTGTACATATAATCTCAATGACAATTCTGATTCCACTCGAATTTTCACTTCAAACAACAGACTTTGTTGACCCTGAGAGAGAGAGGTGAAGTAATCCTTGACATCAAAGATACTCATATCATTTTTCAATGGCTCATTTTTCTCCTTAAGAAACTGTTGAAAATGCAATCCGAATGTGATAAGTTGTGCCTCAAGTAGACCGTTGTTAAAATCATCACCAAATACCATTTAGATCATCTTCCAACTAACTTCTCTTGCTTCATTGCTTTTATCAAGAGAGCTTAATTCCAATTGCTGGTATTTGTTGTATCCAGGTTGATCAAAACGTTCTTGTATAGCGGCAATGATAAAATCTATTACTTCATAATAACCCTGCCTGTAAAAGGCTCTTGGGTCAGCATTAAAATCACCATCAGACTTACCATCATCAAACCTCTTAGATTTTTTCCTGATTCTAGGAAGCTGAGGTTCATCGACGTTTAGTTTGGATGCCATAAGGTTAACCTTGTCCCAAAAAAGATCAAAGGATGTATCATTGCGAAGTGATTTTAACGTAACAATAGTCATAACAGCAATTCCATGTCCTTCCATAGCAGACATGGATTTGTGTTGCAGAGTGATATTAAGATTATCTGAGTTCTTTAAGACCATGCATCTCACCTAAAATGACTCCATTCAAGTAATCGAAGGTTTTCATCTGAGCTGATACCCTCATGAATTCTTGCTTTTACTTCAGTATCATTGCTTACATTAACTGACTCTTCCCATGTCGATTGCAAAACTTCATAGTTGCTAATTAAACTACCAAGTGCATCTGCTCTTACAGTCCATCTGGCAGGACATAGTGTTCTGATACCAACAGTTGGAGCATCAAGCAAGTTTGTTTTAATCTTTTTGAGAATTGCTTCTTTTTTTGTGGAATATTATAATCTCATATGTTGTTTCTAAAGCATTTCTCATAATCTTGGATTGTTTTACTGTGTCAGCAACAGCAAGTTTTAATGCATGACCACAGCAATTAGTGAAAATTGCTCTTGGTTCAATGTTTGCTATTTGTTTGGCAACGCCACTCCATATCCCACTCATCACACGTGCCCCATTATAGAATTGTCCACGTACTTTTGACATTGGAAGATTTATTCGTACCATCGCATCCTTGATCACAGATACCAAAGTTGTAGCATCAGTGGAATCCACAGCATACAAGCCTTAAAACTCTACATGCACTTGCAGTTCTTCGGTGATATGTCTTATGACAAGTGTAACGTGCTCCATGTTGAATGAATCAGTAGTTTCATCTATCATAATGATCAGAAAAGGAGAAGACCGTTACTCAGCCATGATTTCTCTTAGCACTTGGAGACTCATTGTTTGGATGATTTCATTTTGTATTTCTGAACTGATGTAAACATTGTCCTTTTTAACAAGCCAGTTTTTTAAGCTTTCATATGTATGAGTTAATTAAGATTTCCGTCTTGATCATCATCATCACATCTGAGGGCCAATCCTTGTCTACACAGAAACCGAATGCATCGTATGATTTCAAACAAACAGTGCCGATTGTTCTGTTTATCTGTAGCACACTGCTTTGACAAAAGCTTTCCAACATCTGGGGTTGTAGAAGGAAGAGTTACCATCACCATTACCGCTTCTTTATGGAAAGAGCTTGATTCATGGTTCCTGAACGATACTGTAGCATCTTTCCAATTAGAGAAGCCAACAACCACCTGCCACAATGATGACTGAAAAGCAAAAAAGTACATCAAAAAGAATGGGCCAAAAATCAAAACATGGCATGCAAAAAAGAAATTACATGCATCTATTGTTTAAAAGTCTAATTGAATGGTATATATTGCATACATGTGCATGCAAAAAAGTACTGGATGCATGTACTTGCAATCATTGGCCCTGGTTGTTTTGCAGTAACACACTTAAGCTTGCAGGCCTCAATACATGTATGGCAGAGTACTGCGTCCTTTGCCTCATCGTAGTGTAGAAAAGACCACTTTGCAAACCATTGTGGCTTGAAGCGTCGCTGCTATACCTTTATAACGCCAAATGAACGCTTAGGGAACTTGAAACCAATGCCGGCTGGTTAGGTCGATTGGATACATATACACGAGTTTCAATTTGAGAAGGTGAACCTCAGAATAGCTTGTAGAACAAGTTGTCATATGATTATCGGGTCCGAGCCAATGGTAATGTCAGAATCGGCGCAGTAGATAGGAATCACTGAGAAATCGGTTAATCGCTTGCAAAATGATAGATTTTATAATGACGCTCACAAAATAATAGTTACTTGTCTAATAGTAACGCATTTATATTTTGGTCACTGCGCACCACCATGTACCAATGATAAATCGGTTATTATTACGACGGGATAGTAAAATGTAGCCTTGTTCCCAGACCCAAACATTCGCAACTGCGAATTAATTACGGCTTTTCACAGATGGATTACATCATTGTTACGTGAATGGCGGAGTTGTAATCAACCCGCAACTGCGATGTTAACTAAAAGAAAAGATGCGATTAAAAATAAAGTGCTGGGGAAAAGTGATTCGGCAAAAGCCGGACTTGCCGGACCTATTCCTACGTCCCTGCTGTTGTGCGCACATATCAGTACTGGTGGTACGCACCGTGTTTTGTATGGTGATGGTAGCTGAATCCCACGCATTTTGATCGCTTAACGAATCTTGTTGTTTATAGAAGAGAACCACTGACGTTTGTTAGAGCGGTGGTACTTCATGTTAATATATATAGTGGCATGGGCACGGGAGGTTATTGTATATACATGTGCTCGGAGTAGCGAGAATCAGGTTGTAGTGGGTTAATGGCGCGAATTGAACGAGAAATGTGCAATTACTTAGCACAGTTGTATATCCGTAATGGATCAAGTTAAAAATTAAAGAACAGGACTAATCGATAGGTACAGGACCTCTCTGCGCATAAACCGAGAAGTTGATTGAGATGTCCTGCCGAAAGGTATGGTCAGTTTGAACTCCAAGGAGTAGCGGACGTTGCAGCACTGGCATTAGGCTAATGCAAGTGCCCAAAAATTATTGTACCAGAGAGAATTGATGTAGTATCTGTGAAGTGTTGAAAATAGGAGTCAATAGTATGTACGATTCGGGAGATGTAGCGATTTCAAAGTGAATCATTTTTATAACTTTATATACATAAACGTGATACGCCAGTTTTGCGTGAACTGTCCCAATTGTTTACTGTAATAAGCATGAGGGCTATTTTGTGCAGAAAATGTTGTTTTGTGATTTGTGTTCAATATGGTGTATTTATTCTTGTTGCTAAGTGTTATTATCAAATAATAATATCTAAAAAAAAAAAGTATGAAAGAGTGATGTAGTTAGAATCAACATTTGATGACTTCGAATAATAGAATCACCTCGTGATTTTTCACGCGGTAGGGGCTAGTTAATCTAATTTTTTTTTTGAATGATCAAACTGCAACATTACGTTGGTCAGTACATTATGACGATTTAATTGCGTTCACAGGGAAGCGACATGGCACTTTCAACGGGCGTAATATTGCTGGTGCTCTGCATTCCGTTCGGAACAGCGATCCCATTGAGCTCATTTTATCCATATGGATCAGTCGCTAATGATTCTTTAGTCATTAGAGGCTTAGACGTCTCCAGTGATGAAACATTGCTACCAACACCGTTTCCCTTTTTTGGATCACGGTACACAACAGTCTTTGTAAGTTTATATGTGATGTGCGATGAAGCCGTTCCAGTATGTGTGCATCAAATACGTACGTACGTCCGCGTAAAATGTATAGACTCGGTCTCGCACCGCACAAATGTACATAGCAACGCGTACCCAGCGACCACAATCTTAAGTAAAGTGTTATATTTGTTTTTGTGCAGTCACCAATCATTCGTGCAGCATACAGTCCTCGAAGAAGAAGTATTTACCTAGTGACAATTATGGTTTTTTTTATGTCGCAGTGTTTGTGCATGCTATATATGTTGCGTATGTTAGAACAGGCGGTAGATTACTGGATATTACTGGATAATATACTGTTAATGAAATTATAATTATACTATCCTTGTGTTCTTTTAAAAATATTTAAATTTAAACAGTGTAACGTCTAGAAATGCACAAAGATATATTTACACAAAAATAACTATGCGTACAGTTCATTTTCTTGTTGGGATAGGAGCAGACCAGGATTGATCGAACGTTAGCTCTTACCAATAACAAGCTACTATAGCTCTTCACTACCTTTGACTTGAGGTTGTTTCCACAAATAGCCAACTAGAAACACCAACTGTGCCATCAGTGCTTCTGGCATCCAGGCCCCATAATTTTCCACTGCCAGTGGTATACATTGCAAGCACAACAAGTAAGCACACTTTGTACTCTGCTGCTTTTGCTGAAACACCCTGGTACATGCTCGCTTCCAACATATTAAGCAGGGAGGCATTGGTAATGTCAAGGGCAGCTGAAGATCCATAAAATACTAGGATGTCGCCTCCTGGTACCCATCTTCTAGGTGTGCAGACATACCAGCTCACTAGATGGTGTTGTATAACACATTGCGAAGAGTGTTGTGTCTAGTTGTTACATCACCTTGTCTTTAGCATGTAGTACAATGATAAGCAAAGGGTCAAGTACACAGTTTGGTCAAACCGTTTGATTTCCATCCAAACTCACTGAGGAATTGGCATTCTACAACCATTTTACTACTGTTAGAAACTCACTCGGGTCAAGATTCGGCCCATAACTGGGAAAGGGATAACCAAAATCCGCACTGATGCTACGGGGTGATGATACAGATAGCAATCAGGCCTTATCTGCAGTGGAAAAACTATTAAGGAGTTATTTGAACTGCATCTGTTTAATTTGGACAGGTTCTTTTCTTGTGAGTATGGTCCTACAAGCTACATGTAATAAGGACAGGGAATCTGAAAGTGGAACACATGCATTGTAGGGGGTAATGTCTGTAATGGTTTCATTCTCTCTGCTGGTGCACCGACGCTGTGGCGCTACAATCACGGCTGTATGACCACGGCTATACACGATTTCAGGCACACTCTCGTACAACTCAACTCAAAAGGGGATTATATAAGAAGTGTATAAAACAGGATCCAAACTGGTTTGACTGTAGTCACATGCTGTGCAGGTTGTCGATCAACACTTCATACCGGCTGGTGCAGGCTTTTACATGCTTCTACAAACTCATCAACATATATCAGGGTCTCAGCAGTGGCACTGACTGGCTTCTCTGACTATGTCCTTTTCCAAATGGGGTGGAGATCACACCATCAGAGCCACACATAGATGCTCCATAGGCAGCTGACAAATGAAGAGCCAATGAACGTAAAAAAATCCCCCTCTCCTCAAACTCAACAGGGCCTGCCTCCTAGCTGTGTGCAATCTGCAAAAGAATGATGAACATCTGTGTCAGACTTCTCCATTGAGCCCCAAATGATGTGTGGATGAGTTGCTTTTGCAATTTTGGCAAGTTTTCAGAGGCTGAAACAGGGAATACAGCCGGAAAAGCGCATCTTGGGATCTATGCTACCAAGATCATCAATGGTTGACAATAGCGCAAGGACTACCTGGTAATCATTACAGAAGAATGGTTTGCAAAAATCAGCATTAGCAATGGGTGCTCCCAGGATTTCTATGCAACTTTTTTGTTGTCTGTATAGATGGGGGGAATGATGGCAAACATATGGCTTGCTGTCATATGACTCTGAATATTATTGGCAGGACAGCAAGCCATGGCCATGTGCTTGAACATGTGTAATCATATATGACAGCAAACCACACCCATATGCAGTCACTTGACAGCAAGCTACAGCCATGTTCAGTCACATGACAGCAAGCTGCAGCCATGTGCAGTCATATAGCTACAGCCATGTGCAGTCATATGATAGCAAGCTACAGCCATTGGCAGTAATATGACAGCAAGCCACAGGCATGTGCAGTCATATGACAGCAAGATTCAGCCATGTGCAGTCATATGACAGCAAGCTACAGCCATTGGCAGTAATATGACAGCAAGCCACAGGCATGTGCAGTCATATGACAGCAAGCCATTGCCATGTGCAGTCACATGACACCAAGCCACAGCCATTGGAATATGACAGCAAACCACGTGCGTGTGCACTGCAGCAGTCATATAAAAGCAAGCCACAGACATGTCTGACCTTCAAAATGTGTGCCTGAGATTCCAACTTTAATGTCTATCTGGGTTATGCCCGATCTACACATTCAGGGATTTTACCGATCTGGCGATGGTTCAGAATTAGACAAAACTATTGCCTTGCTTGGATGACCACGCTTACGTGGATGCATGCAGCAAATTATGCAGTTTGTTCCTGCATGGCACTTGCTGCACACTGGCTTCTGAGAATTTTTTTTATTTTGTATAATGCGCATGCGCAAATATCAGTATAAATCTGGGTACGAGTTTTTGTAGAAAACAGCAGTTTGCACGTAAACTATGCTAGCTATGAACATGCTATTCACTAGGCCTTTATTTGGTATATAGAAGAAGCTAAAAATACCATCAGATTTTGTTAAAATGCAATAGGAAAAAAGTGTACCGATCAGCTCTCCGACATCAAAAAACGAGAGAGTGCGTACGTTTCACCGGATACAAGTATGTTGGTGTATATGCCACAAAGCTAAAATTTATACCAAATGGCTCATCGAGAGTTGGCCTATCAGAAAATATGCTTTCTAAAGCATAAAAAGCTTTTCCGACTAGTTTTCCAAAAGGTCGGTTCGACAAAAAAACATTCGATTCTCACGGAAGCGATGTTAAAAGCCTCATCAGTGTTATTCTACAGTTTATAAATCACGTTAATTATTAATTAAAAGTTGTCGTACATTGAGTTTTCAATTCAGTTAACTGCAAACTATTTGATTTTATGTGTTGAACTGCTAAAGATAAACGATGGGGTTCATATTTGACTAAATGTGGTTACAGTTCATAAATTCATATAGATTGACAATCCTATTTGGTAATTATTAGCGTTGAGTTGTTTTCAAGAAAGCCCCTGTATAATTGGTATCTGTAGGTTGGCAACTTCACAATACTCAAATTGGGCTAAACCACGCAACCATGGATTCTCCACCACTATGACCAATACATCCCTTATTTCAGCAGCAATTTTAATCCTCACAATATGCCTTACTGTAAATGCAATGCCCGATATAAGGTTGTTCGTGCGCTAGAATGATGTGTATAATCTTAATGCTATCCTTGTCGTCACGGAAAGTGCATGAACTTAATTTCATTGCTCTAAAACTTTATCTTAACTCAGCGCAACCGCAATTGGAACCATCTCCTTCGGGAAATATGCAAGTTTCCAAATTCCTCATTATCGCAGCTTCACTGTTGGCTAACATATCTGCCTGCAATACCATCGCTTCCTCTTCAACATTCACAGCAGCTGGCCATTATTCCTACGTCTTCACGCCCACATGCATTGTCACAGTGATCCCCGTTGAACCATTCATCTCCATCACTTCAAAAACCACCTCGCCATCTACATCTCTTCAACAGAAGCAACATGTACCCACATTCCACCAACGAGATTCTACCCAGTTCAATTACAATGCTTTATTATCCTCCATATCACATCAGGCTCACCACACACAAGGCTCCCCTCTCAGGACCCTCCTTCACCTGACACCAGGTCTCTTTTTCAGGTTTCTTCTTCAGGATCTGCCTTTACTGCACACTAGATGCATACTTCCAGGGAAATGTATCTGCACCATCCTAAGGAAAAATTTCTTTTCATTCTTTGAACCCTAAAAATCTAATCATCTGGGTAACATCCACATATCAAATGTTATGGACTGTTCATCACGTGAAGTCTAATTGCACTACATAGCCCCCTCCTTTGAAGAAGTCTATCTCAGACTCTCAGTAGTTAGATTCTCAATTGAAGCCAGGGGATGGTCGGGTATCTGGGCTATTGGAGCTTTGCCATTGCTTAGCGGGGGTTGTCCTCTGCCTGTGGCTCTGGTAGGGCTACAAGGTCTTGTGCTCTTCATCTGGGGTATCAGCTCTGTTATGTGGGAGAACCTCTTAGTCAGGTGGTAGGGCTGGGTTGTCATAATCGCCATCCAGTAGTATGATCCATTAATTCGGCCCTGAGGCTTTCTTAGCTGATTCTTTCCACCTCCTAGATTTAGGTGGTCCCTCTTGTATATCTACTTGTGGTCGTACAATGCATGTACCCTCTGGTCAGGGCTTCAATCCATCAAAATGTACACAGTCTTTCTCCGGGGGTTATGACAATCCTGCAACCGATAGGTGATCCTCTCTAAACCTTGCTCTCACCGGGTCATATGCTTTCTCAATGCTTCCTTTATCCTGGTGGCATAGGTGTGTAAATGTGGTTCATCAGGTTCATATGGATGCAGGCTTCATGATGGAACCTCAAAAAAATGCGGTGTAGTCAGTTGTACTCTGAATGCAGCTATTGTAGGTCAAACACACTCTTTGTATATGGCTATCCCATTCACCGGGTTGCTCCTTCATTGCGGTATCCAGCATGTCTGCAGTTAAAGCACCATCACCCTGTGGATGGTAAGGAGTGGTACGTGTCTTTTTTAGGATTCTATCTTCTTTAGCTATCAGGTCCGACTCAAAGTGGCAGTTTTGATCTGATTGGAGCTGTTCTGGGGTGGAGAACTGATAGAACATCTCACCCACCAACTGGTTAAAGACTATTTAAAGAATGAAATAATTCTTTTCAAAACGTCACATTCAAAGACGAGATACAATTTTAACACATTGGAAAAAAGTTAAGTGAGATAGGAGCCCTTCTTTTCCCCACAACCAAATTTTGATGCAATGGAACTATCAGGAAACAGCTTTGTAAAAAGTGTGCGAGTATCCACTGAACTCTTGAACGAGTAGTGCTTGTCAACAGTCAGTGCCCAGTAGATTTCAGCAATGGGTACAGCATTTCCAGTACAGAAAGAGTCCAGAAGATACATGTAAGGGTGCTGCCAAAGGTGATATGCAGAATAACGCTATTATAAAGCCAAAAACTATTAACACAAGGTCAAAGTACTGCTCACGCGTATCGGACATCAATGATTATAGCGCGCATCTTATAAGGTCCGTAACGAATAAACGCCTGCGTAATAGCTAGCATGCACAAAGCGTGCTTACCTTTGATCACTGGAAGACATGTCTACTTCACTTGGCACTCTGGTGCTTCATGTTGCTTTCAAGAGCATCTTTACCCATACTAGTGACATCAAAGGCTTTGTTAAAAATACTACAGTGCGCTTTCCTCTTGCTCGTTCGATCCGCCATTTTCCAGTTTTTGTACTCCTATTGCACCCAACCTATAAAGAATACACACTTACACAACCAACGCTTCGTCGTCGATCAGATCACACGTACGGTGCACGAAGCTTCTTCCACTGAACTCATACATATTTCAAATTCACTATATCGAATGAGAAGTTATCATGGTCGCAATTTTATTTTTGTATCACAGTGCTAGTGCATAGCTTACAGGCCATCGTGATTTTCGCATTTCAAGACCTTTTCCAGGTCTGGAAATCGGTACAATTACCTAACGGGGCAATCAACCCAACACCGGGAGGTCGGGTAATGCCTTTTCCCCTAACAACCTTATAAGGAAAGTCGGCCCAGTCCTGGCGTCTTTTCCTTTCTCCGTACCTGGAACTTTGCCGCATACAGTTCCCGCTTGCTCCGAAAACTTTTCTATCGTAGACTGCCACGGCATGGTAGACGTTTGAACGCCGTCTGCGATGGTCCGTGAGGAGTACCTTCAACCACGCATCCTCGTTCCAGCCGTTAATCGCTGATAACTCTACGACGTGGTTCACCAATGCACTCTGCGAAGTCTCTTCTGAGTAGATTTGTTCTGTCCGGATGCAATACAATTATCCGGTTGAATGAACCGGATTTAATTTTAAATAGTATTGCGCATGCTCAATAAAGTGTGAACACGCCGATCATGGATAAGAGCGCCAGCTGCAAGACCTTTGAAGAGTTCCTTGTTTCCTATTGGAGGGAAGCGTTCCAGGAGTGCTGTGATACGGCAGGACTTTTCCAAATGAATCGTTGATCACTTGAAAGGAAAACAAGATTCCAGATACCTCATTTCGAGTCAACAAGGGTGGCTTTGCTCTACTGGATATGTCATCGGCAGGCATTCGTGATGTACTAGTTGTCTCTTTGAAGGAAGAAAAGCAGGTAAGATTACATTCTACGTCTACGGCGCCGCATGAAGTCATATATTTATACCTCCTATACAGAATTTAAATAATGATCGCACTATGATGAAAGCATATATAAGTGATTGCGGCTTGTTCTCAATAGTATTTGCACCTGCAATAACTTTTGGTGAAGATTGCCATGATATACTTTGATCAGGAAAAAATGAGGCAGCACGTTATCAACTGCTTTGAAATTGGACACGTCATTGTTCCCAACCCATGGTCACCGAAACCCATAGCAAAACACCAATAAACCATTTCTATTTATTGTATTTGCCGTCTCATCACTGAAGGCACCATGATGCAATGTTTCTCCTGTAAAGAATGGTTTCTTAAGTCCTATGTGCATGTCCGTTCCCTCAAAATTCATTCATAACAAAAAACTTGTCTGTAACTGTCAGTCGAGTGCTGGTATTTGTTTGGATATACTTGTATTTGTTTCAGTGATGCATTGACACTCTGGTCGCCTCAATATAGGTACTTGAACATTTAACGTACGCGTACCAAAAAATGATGATCTAATAAAGCGATGAAAATTGTGACTGGATTTGTCTATTGAAAGTGCGCACCGTGCGAAAAAGGAAGCTCGTTTGTGTTGGTTTAACTGCAATTTTGAACTCTGCTGTGTTCCTATAGTAGTTGAGTAAGTGTACTACGAATTGATGCTATTGGAACAGATCGTAATTTATTCATCTAGTTACCTTCGCACATTGAAAAATAGGTACTTTTTATAAATTGAGCATATTTTTCATATGTTAAGAGGCAGGGAAAAATACGTTTTCACCACTTAGGAAGGGTCATTATCTAGCTGTCTTTAAGATGGTAGTAACTTCGGTTGATGCGCAAGGGGTCATACGATGGGATGTGTCTCTTCGTTTGATACTGGCGTCGGGTGCACCCATATTACCTGAAAACACCAAAATGCCTTAAGAAGTGTTTTCTGCATTTGAATTTATGTTTTAACAAAACACAGCATCGTTCTTTCAACCGCCAAGGTTCTGTGTCGAGCGATTCTAATTAAAAAGCACCTAATCCTTTGAGAGGCAGGAATTCAGAGTTCAGTTACATGTAGCTTCAGCACTAGAAGTCAAGTCCTTAAAATTTCGTAACTCTAGGCTGATGCGCAAGGCTTGTTTTATGGGTGGTCTTGTCCCCAGACCCACATAGTGCACCTGAGAAATCGATGGAATAGGTGCAAGATTTGGTTACCATATTGCATTTTAAATTGTATTTCATGTTAGGATGAAGACTGCTGCTGATTTGGAGAAGTTTATTGATGATTTCAAGAGTGACATCAGTGAAAACCTTGACCTTGTTTCTGCATATGCAATCTTATATTTTAACCATTCATGACACATGTGGGAATGTCAAGGGGGTATGTACAGGGGGTTTTGATGGGGTAAAAAATTTAATGAAGCACATTCAGTGTGAACCAGTACATATTTTCAGAGTGGTAGAAAAGGAAATTGAAAAAAAAGCTGAATAGTGATACTTTATTGTTCAAACGTTATAGCTGCATCTAACGTAGTTGCAAGTCTCTTCAGGATCTCTAATTCTAGGTAAACATAGGGTAACTTTAGATTCCCCCAAGCAGGCAACAAAAAGGTCAAAGTTCAAAAAACAGTTCCAGGTCAGTCAGGAGGGATTAGATGTTGGTGTGCCCCCCTTCCCCTCTTCCCTCTGCCCCCAGGACAGGATCATGCAGCAGCTACAAGAGAGTCTGCAACTTCCCCAGTGGGGGCTCCCAGCACAGCCACACCTCCCACATCAGGCACCCCCTCTCCAACAACAAGACAGCCGCTGGTCCAAGAGCTCTCTCACCTCAAACGAGGGTAGCGACCCCAGTCTGGGTGAAATGGAGCCCTACTTGATTGATTGGCTTTCAAAAAAAACTGAAGATGAGCAAGACAATATTGTAAAATTTTGTATAAAGCAAGGCAGAAAGAGTAAAGCCCTTCGCCGATCACATGAAGAGTATGTTGCCATGCTGCAAGATGAAAGGCTCATTGAAAAAATCAGAAAAAAGATAGCAGATTCCGAAAGACACTACAAAAGAAATTAATTAGTGTTGCAGAGAGCAAATCCGAGTTGTCTGTAGAGTTTTCAGACCTAACTGATGACCATATGAATTCTATTTCGGAAGTACTAGCCAATCCTTGCATGGTAAATAGACTCTACTGTGAACCTTGTAATTTGTTAACCAGCAGAATGTAATGTATAAAGGTCATGTTATCAATGTAAAGTATTCAAAAAAGTCAACAACACCTAAAGTTACAGTTACCTATTGGAAATACGACGAAACAGAGGAAGAAGAAGACGTTACAATGACACTGATTGAATTTGTAGTGAACTATATTACAGGTGATCTACAGATCAATGAACCTGCTACATCTTAGTAATTAGAAATGTGTATCCAATATGGTAGTACTGTTTGGCATATTAACTATTTGTTCTCTAACAACTGTAGCACAAAAAAGTCAAACCGTCACAATTTTTTCTTCCCTCTCGCATCATACCGCGTACATCCAAAAATGAGTGTTTGAAATGCCACAACTTCTGAAATACTGCACCAATAAATACAAAAAGGCATTATTGTAATCCGCATTTTTTCCTCTTTCATTTGATATAACCCATTTGATGCGATTTGAAAAAAATGTTCAAGTACCAACTCAATATGCAATTTATACACAAATCTTCAGTCACCCATTGAACAACTTAACCCGGTATAAGTCCTGTTGAACAGCTGGGTTATCGATACTGTTATACGGGTAACCCATTGAACAATCGGGTTAGTCCCGTTCAACAGTCGGGCAAGTGCCGTTAGACAATTGGATAACCCATTGAACAACCGGGTAAGTACATTCAATAACCGGGTAAGTTCCGTAAAACAACTGGGTAAACTATATCTCGTTACACAACGGATATAGTTATAACGCAACCGGGTGCCCGGTTAATCAACCGGCGTCCCGTTGATCAACGGGACAAATTGATCACCGGTAACAGATATACTCCCATGCACATGCCCCACCCACATCTCGACTGTTCGTCACGTGAGATATAATTGGACTACAATTCTAAATTTGAACCATTGCAATTTGGGGTTGCATGTAAACCAGGTGCATTGAAGATCGTGCACAGCTGAGGTGGTGCATAGAAGTAAGACAACTGAGTAGTTCTCAAGGGGGACATGTCCAATGCGTTTAACATGGTAACTAGGCAGGTCTTGGATGCATGAGTGTGACACATTGACACATTCTTCCCAGAACTTCTAGAAACCTTGGGTCTCGTGGTGCTATGGAAATCATAGTTTTATTGTGGCAGCTAGATAAGTATTCAGTGTAGGAGTACAGCAAGAAGAACCACTGGGCCCTATGTGGTCCTCCATAAGCTTGATATCAACATAGATGAATTCAGATGAATGTCTACAACTCCTTCTGGAAGTGTAGCACCCATTGTATGACTAATATGAACCTTGAACCTTGATCGTGTGCGCATGCGTGTTGTGTCCTATATATGTGCATGTATTGTTACCTTCAATGATCTTTTGTATGCTGCTACCGCCAAGTCTGTTACAGAAGCTTGGTACCTTGATGATAGTGTCCTTGTAGGGTACAGGTACGTTGTAATATACGTGCACTGCACTCTATTGAAGGGTTTGGACACATGTTGGGGCATCACATAAACTTTTCCAAGTGGAAACTCTTCTCTTTTCTGTAGCAATGGTAACTTACGCTTTTTGCAGTGCAGGTGCTGATTTTAGTGTTCAACCGCCGAATGAGTCTGACCTTCATCACGAGTGACTTGGTTTTACAGGCAGTAAATAATTCCACTGTTTTCACTTATGGCAAGCGTCATTTAGTGCTAAACCTTGGCTTGCAACAGTCACTTCCATGCATGGACTTTCATCATCACGTCAGGGCAGAGATAATATACAGACAGGGTCACCAATATGAAAGATTATATCAGTTCACCAAAAGATTAATATGACCACGTGACATTCCTAATCAAGTACACCGTGATGATGTCACTACATATGGAGGTCTTACTACTGTATGGGAAATACACATGCATGCGATTCAATGAATTACATACAGTACGACAAATGAAATGATTTTATTTCACTAACATGCACAGTTAGTGGAAAAGTGTAGAGCACCTTTCCCACTTGCTCTATTTCACCAAAGATGCTTCAATTTATTTCCATGGGCAAGGAGTCAGTCGGGTGCAAGGCACTGAACCAATATAGGAACACATACCTTGTTCAAAAAGGACGCAATACTATTATATGCCAGATAAGGACCTAGGTCTAACAGATGTAAGGAACAACTGTGCATCACTGCATCCACACTAGCCGGCAAAACACCCATCAACATGAGTCACCATAATAATATCTGACCAACTTTTTAAGACCATCTAATGCTGTGAAAAAAACTGTTGCTGTAAACGTGATAATATCCTATGGAACCCCCAATTCCCTTTCTTATCAAACCATTTTTGATTGTCCCAAGGTGTAAAAAAATTGCTTTTGTATTGACGAGATACACAGAGACTAAATCGCTTTCACTTTCATGGGCTCTCGCAAGTCAACTTTGCCACATTTGAAACACAAATAGGGAAAAGGTGTTCTTTTTGTGATGGGCGATTATCACTTCACTGTTTTAAGTGAACTCAAGGTCGTTGATTGTAAAGGGCATGACAAAGTCGTAATTTTCTGAAAGTGAACCTAGTGCCCACATAATTTTGGGCAGAAACACCAGTGAGGTAAATAACCATCTTGTAGATCACATGTGATGTTGTGTACATTGAATTTGGGTCATATTGCAACAAATGTATAACTGCGAAAGAAATGAATTAGCACAGTTTAATGGTTGTTCAATGTTATTGTATGTTTTTGATAAAATGCCTGTATTTAAAACAGACCACCTCCTTTAAATATGTGTTGTGCTTTTCCATTCTATTATTTATTACAGGTAAACAACCATGGAGACTTGACATTTGATTATGCTTTCTTTGGATTTATTCCACAAGCATTTCCTACAAGCCCCATCATGATTGCTCCATTTTGGGCTGATATTGACACTAGAGGCACAGGCTATGTGTGGTACAGAGCTTCAAATAATGCATCACTTCTCAGTAAAGCAACGCAAGATATATCATCTACGCTATCTGGATCAAACTTTAGCCCTCTCTGGTTGTTCATTGCAACATGGGACCATGTTGGCTACTATTCAAATCATGTGGACAAAGTATGTGTTGCATAAACCACATTCCATACTGAATTGAGCCTTTATAAATGAGTGTTAGTGGTACGTGGATGTAGAGGGTCTTGTATTTTTTCACTACAAACTAAGTGCATACAAGTTATTATATCTTGCATTATACAACTATACTGCAAAATGATATTGAATATCCACTTCATTATATAGCCATTTGTTTTGTTTTTGTGCATAGAATACTGTGAATTAACCCTAAATGCTACATGCTATGTGCGTTCAATGTATGTGCGTGTATTTTCTCATGACCAATATCAACTGTGTGCTGTGTGTTGCGTTGATTAAAAAAAAAACACTTTGATTGCTATAATGTAAAACAAACTATTACATGCAGATATGTGTAGATGCTATAATTATTAAACTGTTTAGGGGTATAAGTTCACTGGAGTGAAATCTGACTTGGGTTATGCATTCCTTGTCTGGGGTAGCGATGTGATGCATTAGTGAAGGCTTCTGAATAGGTTTTAAAATTGCAGCTAGTATTCTCATGGATTGTTGAAGTTTTGTGATCAACGCAATATTTATTTACACTGTGCAAGTATGTAACAATAGTGTATATATGCATGCATACATACATGTACTTGCTAGACATCCCAAGAGTTAATAATAAGGTATTGGATATTGTAATAGTGCGAGGATCATTAGATGGCCATCAGAGACCAATGCCTGCTTAAAGATTTTGACACTAAAATATACCATTATGAATAACTAAAGACAATTGACAGTCCGTAATTTTTAATAGAAAGGGAAGTATTGTGCATGAGAAGATATCTCAGCTTAATATGCTTTATGTTCTTTCTATACACAATGGCACTACAAAGAACAACACATTTCAATGCATCCTGGCAACTGACAAT
Organism: Eunapius fragilis; assembly: GCA_963681505.1. Lineage (NCBI taxonomy): Eukaryota > Metazoa > Porifera > Demospongiae > Spongillida > Spongillidae > Eunapius > Eunapius fragilis. The sequence continues at coordinate 4,702,391 of OY811980.1, read as the reverse complement.
GTAACTTCATATGCAATATTCCAGTATGCTGATGGCTTGATACAATGGACAACTGGTGATTCAGCTGGTGGCATACAAGGCCTTGATGGCACCCAAGCACAAATTGGGGTAAATACAGGGGACAATAGCAGCTCTGTTAATGTTCCAGGATCTAGAACACCAGCTATAATTAATATCACTAGAACTAGCAATGTTCAAGTTCCTGGTCAATGGATTTTTCAATTGAATGGGACAACGCCACTACGTAAGTACCATGAAACCAGCAATGTTATTATTGAATATGTATACCATATGTATTAGTATTACTGCAAGCTGACAGTTTCATTATTATCAGTTTGGACAAAACACAAAAATTTAGGATGAAAATTATTGTTTAGACAATTATTTGATAGAGCATATTTGTAAAAATGAAATGATTAGTAGTTTCCTGGGCGTAAATTTGGCTTTAATATCGCGTTATAACGCGGGTTTATCGACCCCTATTCACGCCAAATTACGTTTGTTTAAGAGCAGTACATCCTTTATTGTTCACCAGAATTAATCTAAATACGGTTTTCTACAAAGAGTACCTGTTTGTGCCTAACTATGTTCAAAAAGGACGTTTCATTCTGAAAACATAAAACGTTTTAAGTTCGAGCTTCGTTTCGTGGCAAAATGGAAGTGAGAAGTAGTATTTACTTTATCGTTTTAGAAATATATTGCACTACGTTAGTCATTGTATAAGTCCAGGGTCTCTTTGTAAAAGAACCGAATTTAAAGTAATTCTTGAGGAAACACTGCTCTTTGGCATCAATAACGCGCGTTTGAATCCGAAATTTTCACCTGGGCACTTAGTGCATTTCGTTATGAATCTGTTACATACACTACAGTAGTTATCCAGATGAATATTAGCGATTGGTGCACAGATGAGTAATGTAGAGCATTCATATTGATGTAAGACTAATAATTTCGTTCCTTCATTATTTAAACAGCAGTTGATTTGTGTTCTGAAAATGAAGGCCACGGTCCATGTCAACAGCTATGCACTAACACAGCTGGATCATTAAACTGCAGTTGTTACCCTGGTTATAACTTGTCAAACAACTATTTCTGCAATGGTGAGTCTAGCGCTGAGATAAATATGGTGCCTGGGAAGGTGTGGGTAACTTTATTGAAACCGTACATGTCATCTCCTTTTGCGCACAACAAATCTTATGACACAGATATTAATGAATGCTTAGCGAAAGGAGGACTTGGTACATGTCAACAGAACTGCACAAACACCAATGGGTCATACTATTGCAGCTGCAAAACTGGTTATAATCTGTCTGCTGATGGATACAATTGTAGTGGTGAGAATCCTGATATTTAATTAGGGTTCTGTTCCATTAGATTTATTGTTAGGGTTCGTTAATACATAAAATATCCATTTGCAATAATATTACAGAGCAGTTCCTTTAATACTTAATCTACTCTATGGTACACCCAGCTCCTTTTAATGCATAATTAATGAACATCATTATGAGAACGTCTGCCTTTTGTCACAACGTACATGGATGATGTCCTCATTCATTCCAGCAATGACAATATCCACAGGAGCCATTTGGTAGAAGTCCTTCAGCAACTGCAGGAGGCTGGTTTGACACTTCATGGCAGCAAGTGCAAAATAGGACTCCCAGACGTCGCATTTCTTGGAAATATGAACTTTGGACTGACCCCAAGCCATTAAAGTGGTTGGCAACCAAAAGATGGAGTGAATGCTGGGACGCTGGGCTCTGGCTCTGCAAGTGTACAGTTTCACTGTTGTATACCACATGCAGAGGAAGTGAGAACACCAATGCTGATGCATTATCCAGGCATTTAGTGCGAAGTATGGCCACACTTCCAGCAGCTGAAACCAGAGCAGACATGCAAATACCGTTGAATGCATCCTAGCAGCTCAGAAGCAGGACAAGTGATCAACTTGATCACTAAGGGCATTACCATTGCCAAATCACCAACAACTACCAATTGGCAGATGCCTCAATGGAGGAGATACTCCTAGTAGTGGGCACAGCTTCTCCTAAAGGATGGCATCGTGTGGAGACACTTACATCAGGACCAACTTCAGATCCAGTAACAGTGCCAGTTTTTCCAGCAAATCTCCAGAAAGAGGCTTTGCACCAGACTTACCTCAAACAGGCCACCAAGGTGCACAGAAGATCCTTTACCGACTGAGATGTATGGCATACTGAGTCAATGTGGCACAAGATGTGGAGCGTCGTTGTAAAGAATGTACTGTTTGCCTGCAGACAAAGCCTACTATGCCGATGAGAATGCAGATGACAAATGTGCCAATTGGAAGGCCATGGCAAGTGATACCAATGGATAGCTTGGAGGTAGCGGTATGGTGAGACTCTACGTGAGAAACTTGGCTGAGTTGACTGACCTTGTGGAGGCTCACGTGGCTGAAGAAGCAGAGGGACAGAGGCAAGCGTACAACAAACACTCACAGGAGAGATCCTTCAAAGTGGATGATCCAGTATGGCTGTCCATACCAACTACTGGGAAGCTGGACCCATGCTAGGAAGGAAACTAGGTAGTGACAGCTTTCAAGTCACAGGTGAATATTAAAATTTTAGATGGACAAAGGAGGATTGTGCATTTAAATAGGATTAGACAACGCATCCAGCCAGCTATGGAGCTTCCTGCAGAAGATGCTCTTCCAGAAGAAACCAGGGTGGTCCTCTACATTGGCAAGCACCTCAAGTAATGCGTCAGTTCCTTGATATCATACCAACTGAGCATCACCAACCATAAGACCCACCTGTTCTTGTCTCCGTGGAGGACCATGCTGTAGAAGACCCAGCCAAGGTACCTCGCAGGTACCCTCAAAGTGTAAAACACCGCTACCTGACCATTAGACCACTGTTAAGCTTGAGGTCAAGCTTGAATAGTGTAGAGATTTTTAATCAGTGGATCCACCATGTCATCAACCTTATTGGCAGCTGCAGGCACATCTACAAATTTGACTAGATCACTATATGTGTGCGACCCATGCATGCAGGAAATGTGTGAACCCCTCCTTCTGGTGTGATGTGTGTGCATTGCTAAAGTGATCAGTTTACCAGATGTGATTGCTATTGTGATCCGGGATCCACGTTTCCACTACAAGGAAATGTTATACACTGCTTTAAAAAAGTTATCTAGGTCTCAATACATTTCAAGTGTATGATGCTATATGATTCAATTATTTGTGATACCACTAGTACGTTTATTATCCCATGCCCCACAGATATAGATGAATGTGCTCTTGGTATAAGTGGATGCAATCAGAATTGTATCAACACCATTGGAAGTTATGCCTGCAGTTGCTATCTCGGATACCAAATCTCTTCCAACAACAGAACCTGCGTGGGTAAGAGATTATCCATCAAGGCACACAACAAAAACAGATTGATGCATGTTATTATAAATTGAGAAAAGGATATTCGATTTATGAGAAATTGAGTGTCCAATTATAAAAAGTGGACATGCATCAATCAGTTATTACTGTGTGCAAATCACAGCATGATATTCTCAATAATAGCATTATTCAGTGATAGTACTGATAAATCATTCATTGATAATACAGTTAATAACAATTTAATGTGAAATCACAGACATAAATGAATGTACTCTTGGTATAAGTGGATGCAATCAGAATTGTATAAACATCAATGGAAGCTATGTCTGCAGTTGCTACTTTGGATACCAAATCTCTTCCAACAACAGAACTTGTGTGGGTAAGAGATTATCCAATAAGTGCACACAACAAAAACTGATTGATGTATGCCACTATAAATTGAGAGCAGGACACTTGATTTATGAGAAATCATATGTCTGGTTCTCAGTTTGTAGTGGACATGCATCGATCAGTTTTTTTGCTGTGTGCTTATCACAGCATGATATTCTCAATAATACAGATATCATTGATAACACAGTTAGTAACAATCTACTGTGAAATTCCCCACATAGACATAAATGAATGCACTCTTGGTATAAGTGGATGCAATCAGAATTGTATCAACACCATTGGAAGCTATGTTTGCAGTTGCTACCTTGGATACCAAATCATTTCTGACAACAGAACTTGCATGGGTAAGTGATCATCCAACAAGTGCAAATCACAATATCATATTCTAAATAGTACCATTATTCAGTGATAGTACTGATAATGTAATGTACACATATCTTCCCTCCACACAGATTTAGATGAATGTGCTCTTGGTACAAGTAGATGTAATCAGATTTGTACTAACACCATTGGAAGCTACATGTGCAGTTGCTATCTTGGATACCAACTGTCTGCTGACATCACAACTTGTGTGGGTATGGGAGCATTCAGCGAATGCATGACATTATACGACATCATTCATTGATAACATTGTTAACTTTTAATTACCCGTCGTCCTACGTGTAGGATTATCGTCCTATGCGTAGACGCAAGTTAAAATTAATTTTAGGCCAACTCATATGATCTAAGAACAAACCAAAATCTCATTGGACTGTAGAAATGGTTATTAATTAGTACTTTCCTGCAATTCTTCAAAGATTGTCAAATGCAATCAATACTGCATTGCTAAAAGATGTACTTGCGGCAAATCGCAAAGCAACCTAAAGTACTAAAATGTAATGTTGGGAAGATCAGAGCAACATGTTAAAAGAAGGGGGTAGTAAGACAGGTCTTTTGCACTAAGCATAAAAAAGTGCATTGTAGATTTGGAAATTCCTAGCTCCACAAGCTTATGAACAATTGGTATTTGTCAAATGCATGTTGCGAGAATAGCCAAGTGAATGGACAAAAAATACAGTATGTTTTCGGTAAAAATGGAAAAACCAGTTAAAGTAAAAACACTGCCATAGAATTTTTATAGTAGCATATACATCATGCTTCAAAAAACATTCAAAAAAAGTTATACTTGTCGTACTTTTTTCTGTGACAATTAAATTCTCTACATAAAGCATTTTTAAGAACCGTATCTGTTTATTAACATCGTGTAATCTAGGGTGTGATTTTAAAAATGCACTGACAATTGGTACATTTGGCACAATAGACACATTAAACAGCAGTAGAGAAATGGATGCTATAAAAACTGCATTTCTATTTATAATGAATTTTCAATAATTGGTCCTATGGGTAGTTCTTGGACCTGGAGAATTAAGGTTCTCCCTCCTCGTACATGTACACCACCCTTACCCCATAAATATTGCTGCAGCGTTGCCTGTGCACGACTGCCAACTAGACAACTTCATATAAACGGTAACGTACAACCTCCATATACGCAAAAACTCATACTGATAGCAACAATCAAATATGACCATGAACACACAAAGCAGGGGCCAACTACCTATGGCTACAATTGATTTTTACCTAATTTATTTAGAGGTGGTGGGTCCACACCACCTCAGGGGAAAAGTCCTCATAGAGTGAGGAAAAAACTGTTTTACAAACTGCTCTGACACCACGAACATACAGATGTACGCACAACAACGTAGACGGCTTTTCAGTCACAGGTCTCCAGCTTTCACCTGTGTGAAAGTGATCATTAAGGAATCATATGCATATGAAACATATCACATCAACAATTTACAGTGCAAAGAAGCATACACTCTCTACACACCCCCCAGCTACTCAGCTGAAACACAATCCATTGCACATACACCAGCCGCGCACCGGGCTGCCAGAATGCAATCTGTACATCCACAAACCAGCCATCCAGCTGCACATAACATAAAAAATATGTAGAGTTTACAGAACGTGCACTGGCAGCGTAAACTGATATTCTTCCCGCTCATATAACCTTATATACATCTACCGCCATGTGGTCACACCATGTGCTGTACAACCAATCACATACGGAGGGAGCATAGTTTCTGTCTAATTCACTACGTTCAACCGACAAAAACGTGCATCTCCCTCCTCGTACATGTACACCACCCTTACCCCGTGCATATTGACAAATATTGGTGCAGCATCGCCTGTGCATGACTGCCAACTGACGTTCAAAGAAAGCTGGCTAGATACCCAAGTTCTTAGAAACTTCTTAGTGGCTCTCAACAGAGTCCTTTACATACCCATCTTTCGATTTCCACCTCCCACACCTCTTGAATAGCCTATCAGGCACCCCGGCGTTAGCGGCTGCTGTGGCACCACCTGCCCGCAAGCTGTGCATCCCAAACAAATTAGGGTCCATACCCAGGCTACTAATCTTCTTCAGTAACAATTCCTGCAGCCTAGAGTAGCGAAGGCTACCACCCTTCCGCAAACATTCCCCCGACTTGGTGTGCATTATTCCCCTAAAGAGATAGTCCTGTGAGTCATGCTCTAAGTGACCCATGGAAAAATATCCTTGCATCATGCCAACGGGACATGTAGCTGTGCCAGTACGAGCAATCACTAAAGATGCACCCTCCCTGCATTGGTCTGTGTAATCTGTATTACCATACCCTCAGAATTAAAGGCCACATTGGCACACCGCAGCTATAACAATTCTTCACACCTTAGCAAAATGCTCAAGACAGATTGCCAGTAAGCGGACGTCTGTAAGGGAAGGGAAGGACCCCACAGCTTCTACCATAGCCAATAATATTTCTGGGTGTATTAGGTTCCTTACTCTTTTTGGGCTTAGCTAATTCCAGCCTAAGGCCACCCAAAGTAGCTTGCATGATGGGAGACCCTGCAATGGATGGCAAACCAGCCATCTGATGCAACCAAGAAACAGTCTGCACTACCACTTCTACAGCTGATTTAGACTGAATGGACTCAGGTGCTGCATGTACAGCACCAATTGGATCTCTTGTACAGGGAAGCTTGGGACCTCCCGTCTGGCCTCCGCCCATGTCTTCCACCTCTGAATAGCTCCAAGGTATTTCTTCATTGTAGAGTCCGCCTTACATCTCAAGACCGTAGACGCCAACGCTTTGGCCAGCCTCCTATAAGCTCTGGGTCCTCCAGATTTGACAGCAGAGGCCAGACTCCAGGGAAGAATAGATCTTGGCGCAGCGCCTTTTCAAGGGCTCCCTTTCCACCACTTCAGTTCGAGCCATGCTGCTGCTGGCGCTACAAAGGCGATCCACTATCTCTTCACAGAAGCGGTATTGGTTTTCATTACCGCGACATTTGAAGATGTTAAGGTCACGGCGAACACCCTTTTCAAGTTTGAGCGTGGTATCTTCCTGCCCCTCCCGGAGCCGCCTGATATCCTCCAACAGGATGGCAACTGGTCGCTGGTGACCCCCACTGCTTCCGACCCTTCTACGAAGCTTTCCCACCCCCCCCCACCCCCACCTAGCTGTGGCCTCGTGGACTGGTGAACCCTCTCAAGACAGTTAGTTGCAGTTTACAGAACGTGCACTGGCAACGTATACTGATATTCTTCCCGCTCATACAACGTTATATACCTCTACCATCACGTAGTCACACCACGTGCTGTACAACCAATCACATGGGAGCATAGTTTCTGTCTAATTCACTACGTTCAACCAACAAAAACGTGTATTTCAGGAACTACGATATAGTAAGTAGTTCTTATATAGGAATTGATCTGGCTGCGGGTCGTAAAATCATTAATAAATAATGCCCCGCGTATAACTTGCAAAGTAAGAAACAGATAGTTTAGATCTTTGTTCCAATTGATCCAGAAGGCAAAGGCGGTCATTTTAATGTTTTGTTCCCTCAGGGTAGTTAAGGCTGCCACCAAATATTTTTACGTCATACAAAATGGAGGCTAGTACCAAAAAGTTATATTTCACGCAAGGACCATCCACTTGCTTAAAACTTGATGTGAATATTTGTGTTAAATACTGCTACTTCTAATAGCTATGTTGTATGTTCTTTAACACACCTATCGTACATAACTGTTTGGAAAACGGCTATGATAATGTAAACAAATACGGCTGTAGGCGGGGATGTTGCGATACAAATTTTAATAAGCTAATTGGCTACAAACAATCTCCCTATGCTCTCACACACTAAATCGACTGGATGCTGTAAATTCATTGCTTGGTGTTATCACAACAAACGTTAACAATGGTCAAAATGGCCGTCGACTTGTACGAAATACAATACAACTGTTGTAGGATCACGTGATGTGTCATTAGAAATTTGTATTCGTGCACGTTGACTGAGTGACATAAGGAATCTAGAGTGATCCGTTACTGTTGACATTTAGGCTACTTATAACATGGTGTCAGAAGTAAAAGTGGCTTGAATATGGATAAGTATTTGGTGCCAGAGCCAATTGGCGAAGGGGAACTCAACGTACAATGAACCCGTTTCAAACGGGAGTTCGGATTGTTTTTAACCGCTAGCGGCAAGAAGGCAGAGAGTGGTGCGGTTAGATCGGCGATCTTTCTGAGAATAGTCGGGCAGAGAATCAACGATTTGGTGGACGCAATCCAGTTTGGAGACGGAGAAGATAAAACTGATTTTGACGTGATCTCCAAGAAGCTGGACGTGTTGTGCGCACCTTGCAGTAGCAAACACGTGATACAGGATTCTTTTTTTCCAGTTGAGACAGGCAGGCAGGAGTGTGGACCAGTTTGTCACTGAGCTGCGCAAAAGAGTCAAGGACTGTGACTTCGGGGCGTTGGCTGATGATTTGATGTTGTACGTGTTAATTCGCGGTCTGGACAGTGAGCGTTTCAGACGCCGTCTTCTGGAAACGGATAAGTTGGAATTCAACAAAGCTATTCAGATGTGTCAACTGATGGAGGCTACGGCGGTGGACTTGCAGCATTGGACAGAGACAAAGTCCCGGAATCCGTGGCTGCGGTGAGTGCCAAAGCAGGGTGTATGGGGGGAAGTGAAAAACCTGAGGAAGGGAGAGGATACAGCAGGGGACAGGCACAATCAACATTGAAAGGAGGATTGAAATGGGAAACACTTATAAGGGACTGCTGGAGGTGTGGTTATGATCACAAGCCCCGGCATATGGCCAATTGTGCCACACATGTCAAGAACTGCATCATTTTGCTAGGAAGTGTAATGCAAGGTCAAAGGACACTAGGTTGGTTGCAAGTTCAGAAGAGAAACAGGGTGAGGACATCCCAGTGTTGTTGATCCGGGTGGAAAAAGTCGGCAAGAAGTTGTTGGCGGAGCTACATTGTCAAGGAAAGGGACACAAGATAAATAAGTTACTGTGTCAACTGGACTCTGCAGCATCATGTAATGTGTTGTCCTACCAGGATTACTGTACCATAGGACAGCCCAAGTTAGACAGAAGTCAAACCATTTTAACCATGTATGATGGTTCAGTGAAGAAATCAGTTGGTAGGTGTGCGCTGTGGGTGAAAGTGACACAGGGGTTAAAAAGATTGCAGTTTGAGGTGTTGAACACAAAGCACCAGTCTTCTTTCATTAGACACTTGTCTATCATTGGGTTTGCTTCAGTACAACTCAGAGGAAGTTAGTGTGGTGCAGATGGCCCAGAAGATGACAAAGGAACAGCTCTTCAGCGACTATTCAGATGTCTTTGCTGGAATTGGTTTGCTATCAGGAGAGTATGACATCGAGTTGGATCCAGCCATACCACCTGTACAGAACCGACCACGCAAAATTCCACACACAATGAAGGAGGCAGTGGAAGCAAAGCTCAAGTCGTTGGTGCAGTTGGGGGTGTTAGCAGAAGTGGAAGAGCCCACTGATTGGATAAGTAATATGACGGCAGTGTGGAAGGCAGATAAGAAGCAGGTGCGTGTGTGCCTTTATCCTCGTGACCTCAACCGAGCTGTCAAGCGGAATCATTTCAACATGCCTACTGTGGATGACATCCTACCCTGTCTGACCAAGGCTAAAGTTTTCAGTCTGCTCGATTCTAAAGACGGATTCTTACATGTGAAATTGACCCAGCGGAGTAGCTACTTGACAACCTTTTGGGGCCCAAGTTGTAGATATCGGTGGTTGCGGCTCCCATTTGGTCTGTCCTCAGCTCCCGAGGGATTCCAAAGAAGGTTGCAAGAAGCCCTACAAGGATTGGATGGAGTGGCAGTGGTGGCCGATGATGTGTTGGTTTATGGGTGTAGAGGAGGCGTATCGGAACCATGATGAAAGGCTGTCCCAGCTGTTACAGCGTGCTCGAGAGATCAACCTAAAGTTTAACAAGGAGAAGGTTCGCTTGAATCAAAAGGAATTAATATATATGGGACACCTCATATCAGCAAGTGGAATTAGACCAGACCCGGTGAAGGTGGCAGCAGTAAGGAACATGCCTGAACCTAAATCACAAGCAGAGGTTCGTAGGTTCCTTGGTATGTGTAACTACCTGGCGCGTTTCATGCCACATCTGTCCAGTGTAAGTGAACCACTTCGGCGACTCACGGATGAAGGTGCTGAGTTTAGCTGGACAGGAGTACAAGGGAGTGCATTTCAGGATCTTAAGAAACTGATTACTGAAGAACAGTTGCTGACCTTTTATGATGATAAGAAACCGGTAGTCATTCAATGTGACGCTAGTACCAGTGGATTGGGGGCCACACTACTTCAAGAGGGACGACCAGTGATATCAGCATCAAGGGCACTTACCCGCAGTGAACAAAATTATGCGGCTCTGGAGTTGGAGTGTCTTGCGGTGGTGTTTGCATGCCAAAAGTTTGACCAGTACATATATGGCAAACAAGTTCGAGTGGAGACCGATCACAAACCCTTGGAAATTATCACAAAGAAGTCACTATTGGCAGCCCCACGGCGTCTTCAGAGAATGCTGCTACAACTCCAACGCTATGAATTGGATGTTCATTATATTCCTGGGTCACAACAGTGGATCGCGGATACACTTTCAAGAGCTCCTGTTGAGGCTACTCCAAAGGAGTAGAGATGTTGTTTTTCAATTAGAGATCAAAGACACTCTACTACCAGAAGTGGAAGTGATTGTTGAAAGGGACTTCATTCCCATCAGTGACGTAAGGCTAGCAGCAGTGAAAGAGATGGCACAGAAAGATGAAAAACAGATAATGCTTCGGAGAGTAATTTGTGAGGGCTGGCCGTCAACTAGACAAGTGGCCCCAGCTGTAGTGCACCCATATTGGAATTTTCGGGATGTTCTGACCACACAAGATGGAGTTGTATACAAAAGTGGTCAGGTAGTGGTGCCTCAGGTGTTGAGGAAGGAGTTCCTTCAGTGCCTCCATGCCAGTCATCAGGGTTTAGATGCAACTATGAGGAGAGCTAGAGATGTGGTTTACTGGCCTGGCATGCTAGAGGATATACGGCAGGTGACGTCAGAGTGCAGACAGTGTGAAGAAAATCAGCCTGCTCAGCCAAAGCAGAGTCTATTGGCTCACAGCATCCCAGCATGTCCCTGGGCAAAAGTGGGAATAGATTTGTTTCAATGCAAAGGACAAGACTATCTACTCATGGTCGACTATCTGACGGATTATTTTGAGATAAGCTTGCTGAAACAAACATCTGCAGCCAAGGTCATCATGGCAGTGAAGGAACAATTTGCAAGGCACGGAGTACCATTCCTGCTACAGAGTGATGGTGGTTCCCAGTTTGTGTCCAGGGAATTTCAAGATTTCGCCTCCACTTGAGGATTTATGCACACATTTTCGTCACCTTACAACAGTCAATCAAATGGGAAGGCTGAGTCAGCTGTTAAGATTGCTAAGCGTTTGTTGAAACTGAGTAAAGACCCATGGTTGGCACTCCTTGAGTGGTGGAACACACCTACAGTGGATATAGGCTCATGTCCCTGTCAATGGCTATTTTCAAGGAGAACCCGAGGAGGAGTTATTACCAGTGTGGAAAAGTTACAGCCACAAGTCCAGGAGGATATGTGGCAAAGGAAGCTTAAGAAACAGCAGCAGATTCAGGCTAGAAGAGGTGTGGATCGGAATCCATTACCCCTTCTAACAATAGGTCAGCCAGTACTAGTGCAAGATTGGCTTTCAAAGAAGACAGTGGATTCGAGGGCTCTGTGTGGGTCAACTCTCAAACCGGTCATACCTGGTGGAAGTGGATGGACAGTTGCTGCGGCGAAATCGCGTATTCTTAAGGCCCACCACGCAGGCCCCGCCTCCAATGGCACCACCGGTTACTGAGACAGAAATATGCACTGCCAAGTTGGCGGAAGGCCTTCCTCCTCCCTGTTCTGTATCCAGTGAACCATTACCACATCCTGGTCCGGGTGTGGGTGAACCACAGAACGATAACCTGATCATGGAGGAGACAAATGGGAGATTAAGGCAAGATCCTGGCCCCTCCACACCTAGCAGGGTTTCTACCAGAAACCCTAACATAGAGCCAGTGCCAGCAGCTTCCCGATATGGTCGGATCCTCAAGGAACCAAGCCGATATACTGATTTTGTGAAACAGTGAACAAATGAGCAGAAGGGAGGGGATGTTGTAGGATCACGTGATGTATCATTAGAAATTTATATTCGTGCACGTTGACTGAGTGACATAAGGAATCTAGAGTGATCCGTTACTGTTGACATTTAGGCTACTTATAACAACAACTTCGATACCCTATACATTTATCGAAATATCCAGTCGCAGTGAATAACTAGAACCCAAGAGGAGCTTGCCTAGCCGAATAAATTTACCTGAGAGCTGCGTTTTCATCCCCGCGTTTAGAATCTCCGATATTCCCATACAAAGTACAGTGGTTATTAAAATATAACCACCAGCCAAATTTGTATTGCTGGGCAGCTGCACACTCTTTTCGCTAGTTCATTGTGCGTTTTTTCCATTTCGTGTACGTTTTGCTCTAGATCACTGTAACGTAGTAACAGTGCATGAATACGATACAGAAAAAGTGTCCTTGCGCTGTATGAAGACCGAAACATATACAATGGAATAACGTCATAATGATGTAATTACAAACATGAATGTTGACAGCATGTTAACATGATTTTTCTTGTGAGGCAGCCTTAACTACCCTGAACCAGTCTTTAAACTGTTTTCTTTAAGAGAACAAAAAAAGTTCGTGTTTTTCCTCGTTCCCAGGCCAATTCTTCTCCGTCGTCGTCGTCGTCGTCGCCTTCTCGGGTGAGTATAACTCAGCATAGGAAAGGTTTAAAAGAGCGCAAATTATACCAATCGCGTTTGAATCTCCTGCACATCTTCGGGTATCAGATATATGAATAAAGCATGATATTGACATACAGAATCATTACATAATGCTGAGTGTTGAATCGAAGCGTTCCAATGGCAACATTACGTATATTTAGAATTGTGCAAACAAAAGAGGAGAGCTAAACAATGAGAGGAATACATCCAAAGTCGAGAAGACGAGTTAGTATTCTCCCGTGTTCCGTACAGTGATCCCAAACAAAAGCGGGCGTTTGCTCGTGACTGTAATTGAAGCATGCGGGGGGGGGGAGGGGGGGGGGGGGGCAGGTTGGGGGGTGGCACTTGCCAGTATTATTAACCGATAATGAATAGAGGAAACAAGTAAAGAAAAATATTCTCTAACGAGAAAGTTGGTGGGATATAGCAATTGAAGGCAAAGGTGGTGTAAAAAGGAGGGGAACAAGGTTTAGAGAAAAGGGTAATGAGGCAAAATCCTCGCAGGTGTAAATGTAACAGAACCAAAAGAAGTGCTAAACATATGATTTTTGTCTTCTCAAAACCTTGTTCCCCTCCTCTTTACACCACTTTTGCCTCCAGTTCCTATATATCCCACCAACTTTCTCGTCAGAGAATGTTTTTCTTTACTTGTAATAATCTATTGTGCAATGCTTAACTTCCCCCCATAGACATAAATGAATGCACTCTTGGTATAAGTGGATGCAATCAGAATTGTATCAACACCAATGGAAGCTATGTTTGCAGTTGCTACCTTGGATATCAAATCACTTCTAACAACAGAACTTGCATTGGTAAGAGATTATCCAAGAAGTGTATTTATATACGGGAAAGTTTCCGAGAAAAGGGACCTAGCGTGTATTATAAAAAAAGTATAATAAAAGTAATTACGTTTGAATAGCTATAACTTCCGAACGGGTAACGCTGTTGCTTTCCTATTTTCAGCACTTCATACTACACCATTTCTGTACAGTAAAATACATTTTGGGATCTTGAACATGAACCATGCCAGTATTGCGATGTCCGATACCCCTAGGGGTTCAAACCCCCCATATATTTCGGCAGAAAATCTCAATTCATTTCAAAATTGGTTTATACGTAGAGGGATCCTGTGCCTATCGATTTGTCCTATTCGTTAATTTTTACATTACCCGTTACAAAGATATTGCTTTGCAAAGTAGGTACATTTTCCCCGCTCGATTCGCGCCATTCTATGGCCAGAGACAACATGTATATTCAACTCTTCCATGGGCGTACGCAGCTTTCAGGAAAGGGGGGGGTCCAATATTTTTAATAGGTGACCTTAATTACAATACGTACTTGAGTGTTATTTCCATTTTTACATCGATGCTTTATATGATGCTATTCGGGATAATAAATATCCATTGGCGCAAAAAATTAAGTTGCATAACTAAGTGAGACCGATTAATTACTACAACCATGCATAATCAATATTTTTGACCTTTCCACTTCATCATGAAAACCAATCTAAAACACTTGCATTGACTAATAATAACAATATTGGCACAGGATTGTTACCTGATTAGAATATGCTCGTGCATGCATTCATGAATCATGCAGACATTCAACATGAGGAATCAAATCAAGGTTCTAAAACATGAGATTATCAATCTATATCATAAAATGATAGCTGAATACATTTGATTTAAAAACCGATGACATATTGATTGTTAGAACATAGATAGTATCTATGATTAAAATAATTAATCAACTAATGTAGTACTTTATTGTCCATTTCAAGGCGTCTTGAGTGCCCTATGTGCTAACATATTGACAATTAACCTCTTCCATATCTCAGTGTATTAGTTAACACTTCGCTTACATCCTCTCATGTATTCAATTCCTCAGGAAAAGTATGATCTATTGATAGTACAAAATGATGCTTAAGCAAATGATACTTTTGACCTAAAGTCATTGCTTGAAGTACGTATGGTGGCTGTTGACCAATTAAGAATAGTCCAACATCATTCTTGAACTCATCAATTTCTGCTGTTACATTCAATGGATGAGTTATGATTGGAATAACTGGTGCTGTTGGTGGATGCGCAGATAAGTCATAGACACACGCTTCACTGGACAACAATGACCCTGATGCATCTCTCTGATTGCTATGTGGTACGGGAAACAAAATAGGGCTATGCCCAGTTTCCCTTCCATCAGCAACAACGACCCGGCGTATTGAATGGCACTTCAAAAACACTCCCGCTCAGGCTAGCGCTATTATCTGTTGTGCTTGCCGCATTGTCTCATCTAACCTCTCAGCTACAACCGGACCAGTCAAACTATTATCTCCAACTACCCCACTTGCTTTGCTTTCTTGGTATACCTTGTAATGTCATGACACATTGCTGCCGCTTCTTTCCCTTTTTTTTTCTTCCTCCTACCTTTTTTCCTGGCATAGTAATTGTGAACACGTGTGACGGGAGGCAAAGTTCTTAATTTACATTTTGCCGTCATTACCGGTACTGCGTATAAGCGCAATCGTACATAGCGTATAATTTATGTAAAATACTAGTACGCGATTTGAAAAAAAAAATTCCAATGGTGAAGGTGACCTCGCTATGGGGAGGGGGGTCGTTCGAACCCATCGACCCCCCTTGCGTACGCCCATGTGAAGACTGTTGATAACCTATTACCACGCTGTACTACAAGGCCCTATTGCATGATGGCGTTACACATCGATCGTTGAGCATGCGGTAAGATAGTCAACGTTCTTCGATGGAGGCACAGATAAGGCAGCATGGCGCCGTATAACTCATGTGGAGATGAGCCGACTCGTTATTTTGGTTGCAATGGTGGCTGGTACGATAACGACGATATTCAAGTCGAGGACGAGGACGGCGTGCATGGTTGAGAGTGGTGATGATGATGGTGGTAATTATGGCAATTTCGATGGTTATGACTGACGACAATGATGTTGACAATAAATTTGATCATGGCGAGTCCAAGGTGAAAGAGATGGTGGTGATGAAGGTGTTATTTATAATGGAAGTAATGATAATGATGATGATGGTAGTGGTGGTGGTGGCCCAGGTGTGCGTTAAAACTAGAAAAACCCATCCAGCTGAATGTCTACCTCACCAAAGAAGGTTACTGCAAAACAGCTGTTCAATGAAGTACGGTGATATGCTCACATTATAGAGATTGGCCAAGAAAAGCAAAATGATGCTGAGACAAGGGCAATCAGATGGCACCATCAAGCTTTGTGTGTGTATGGCACATCACCCTTCTGTAGTCAGGGAAAAAAGGTAGTGTATAATACACTTTACTATTTGCCTTAGCCTTCGTCGTGTAGTCTTAACTCACACATAGGTCCTCATCTTGGTTTACATGTCCTTGTGAACTTTTGCACACAGTTGCATTGTTACTAGTACACCATTGTATGGCGTATTCTTGTACAAGGTCGATCATAACCATCGAAATTGCCATAATTACCATCGTCATCAGCATCACCGCTCTCAACCATGCACGCCGTCGAATGTCCTCGTCCTCGACCTAAACATCGTTGTTATCGTACCGGCCTAACTGTTGCAACCGAGTTGGCTCGTCTCCACTCGTGTTATACACCGCCATCCTGCCTTATCTGTGCCTACATCGAAGAACGTTGACAATCTTACCACATGCTGTACAGCAAATCAACGATCGATGTGCAACGCTATTGCGCAATAGGGTCTTGTAGGCGTAGTAATCGGGGTATACCCCGAAATTACGGGGTATACAACAAGGGGCATGAAACGTACAAACCATTATTCTGATTTTAGCCTTACTTTCAGCGAGTGTCAGGCTTAGGGTTATGTACTTTTATGCATAATTGCAGCTCTTAATTCTTTTGCATCAAAATACAGCACTGCCTTAAACGTGTGTGTTTTTAAAGATCATGGTATGGTCATCATTTCAACGTTAACCACTCCCTGCCAAATGAAGTTAGAGCAAAGATTTATATATGGGTCTCACACACATACATTACACTATTAAATGATAATAAAATTATTATTTATAGTGATACCCAGCAGTGGTGGTAAATTAAAATCCCTGACATACTCCACTTCTAGTAACTTTATTAAGTATATTCACTTCTTTTGTGGCTTTGACAGTTATTGTAGCCACTAGCTCTATTACTTTTGATCAACAACAAAATGGCGGAAAGTTCAGGGTCTCACAGCTACTTGCCTGTGCCTCACGATGTAGGGAAAATCGGTGATAAAATAGCATCGAAGGGCAAAGTGTTGAAGTGTTTTGAACAATTTAAGGCCCTGAAACTAAGGAAGATAGATGATGTAAGTTATATTGGTACGGTCTTAGGGATGAATGACAAGAAGAAGTGTATTGTAAAATGGATGGTTGGGGATAAAGAAATAATTCTGGCACATGGTTGTAGACAGATCAAGAATATCTGTGCTTCAATGAATCCAAACGTACATCCGCCAGCAAAAAAGCAGCGCGTGGGAGGAGGCACTGCAAATGATGTGTCTTCTGATGAAGAACGGGATGATGACAGTAATGATCTTGTCGGTATGTTCAATGATGTCAGCAGTGTCGAAGATCAAGACATTGAAGATAACTCAGAATGCAATAGTGAGGAGGACAATAGTTTACTAGCTCCGCATGGTCGCCAATGGCGTTATTGCACATCTTTAGATAATTTTGATCCCCGAGCTAGTACTCATCCTCTTCGTCGTTCAGCATACTTCCATATTCATGGGAGGCGTGATGCTAGTACTGAGTTCAAAGCGATTGATTTCTTTAGGCTTATTTTCACAGAACAGCTTGCTTCCAACATAGTTTTGTGGACCAATGAAAGCTTAGGATGCAGTGCAGCACCAGTAAAGCTTTGGGAAGTGTATGCTTTTGTAGGCACATTACTTGCTATGTCTTTATTTACACTGCCAACTATCAACTCATTCTGGAAAGAAAGCCCCAATGGCTTTATACCAGCGATGAATTTTGGGTGTAAAACTGGTCTAACTAGGTCTCGCTTTTGGTTATTGTGGACTCATATAAAGTTTAATGATTTCAAGCAATCTGTAGCAAGTACGGGAGACCGATTCTACAGCATAAGATATCTAGTATCACATTTTAACACTACAATGGAACATTTTATGACAGCTGGATGGGTGCTGTGCCTTGATGAACTGATGTGTCCATGGTTGGGGCTGGATTCTTGGCATCCAGATGGTATGCCACATATTTCTAAAATAATACGGAAACCCAAAGGTGTCGGTCTTGAGTTTAAGTGTGTGGCCGATGGTGAAACCAAGATTATGTTGTTCTTAGAAATTGTGGAGGACAGTGCTGTAATGCAGACTAAGAAGTACTACAATGATGAATTTGGGAATACCAAAAAGTCATCCATAGCTACCACATTACGAATGCTTGAACCATGGTTTTCATCTGGTCGCTTAGTTGTTGGTGACTCTTGGTTTGCATCAGTACAGATGTGCATGGAACTTATGAAGCGGGGTCTATATTTTACTGGATTGTCAAGACTGCCCACAGAGAATATCCCAAAACCCATTTTCAAACAAGAGCATTTGACCAGACTACACAACGTGGGGATTGGAAAACTTTGCATTCAGAATTTGATATGGATGGTACAAAAGTGCGATTGATTGCAATGGCTTGGGCTGAACCAGGACCTTCAAAACCTGACGCACCGGTGAAATGTTTTGTAGGAACAGCAGGGTCATCCATTCCTACAATTCCGATTGAACGACCCCGTATCCTTGTAAAACCTGATGGAACCTGTGAGAATACGACAAGAATAATTAGGCAAAGTGCTATGATAGCTGATTACCTGAATCATTGTGGTGCTGTTGATATACACAATCACTACCGGCAGGGAGGTTTGGCTTTGGAGTTAGAACGAACACATGATTGGATAATGCGAGTGTTTCAGACAATCCTTGGAATCATGGAGGTCAATTCATACCTAGCATTCAAGAGTGTTACAAAAATGAATGTAATACACAAAGATTTTGTAAATTCTCTGGCTGCTGAGCTCTGTCACTTTCTGCCATCAAGTTGCGGTGAAGTGGAGACAATGATGTTGCAACCACAGGATATGCCTGGTGATGAAAGGTATGCAGTTAATACACAAGTACGACATGAGATAGATCCAGCATCTTCACTCAAATCTGGTGCTCATGGGCAGTGTAGGGTTCCTGGATGTCTTGGAGATGCTTACATGGTTTGCAAGTTCTGCTCTATTGGTATCAATACGGATGCCAGAGGTTATATTTTTTGTGTGGCACAGGGGTACCGAAGACTGGAAAAAGTCACAAGCAATGCATTTCAATGTACATTGAATCACAACTACTAAAGTCAAACTAACTCGCACTGCATCACTGTGCTGGCATGCATGTAGGCACATTATAACACGTGTAAATATTGTTCAATTCATGAAAATGCCAGCAGTACAAAATAGACTGGGCTGCATGCATGTTCAGATGCAACATGTTACCTATAGCTTCGTGTGAACGCGCTTGTTGCTATATAGTGTTAATTCATGTAGGCAAGGTCTGATGTGTAATAAACGCTCGTGTTTGTGAAGTTACATATGAAAGCTAGTATAGTTTTGATATCGGTGGTTTCATGTAATGCCGCAAAAGAAATGAATAAAATTTATTACTGATAAAGTTCGTCAAAATGTTCGCAATACTACACATCGTAGAAAATTATTTATACTGCGGTATTGTGTACCCTTGTTACTTAACCATCTCTTTATATGTTTGTAGCAATGATAGATTATTGGCAATGTCCTAAATCCAAACAAACCGTTTCAAAATTAACGGGGTATACCCCGTATATACGGGGTATACCCCGTACGGAACTAGCACCATTAATTTCATGCTGTCTCTGGCCATAGAATGGCACAAATTGAGCGAGAAAAATGTACCTACTTTGCAAAGCAATATCTTTGTAACGGGTAATGTAAAAATTAACAAACAGAACAAATTGATAGGCACAGGATCCCTCTACGTATAAATCAAATTTGAAATGAATTGAGATTTCCTGCCGAAAGATACGGGGAGTTTGAACCTCAAGGGGTATTGAACATTGCGATACTGGCATGGAGCATGTTCAAGATCCCAAAATGTATTTTACCATAGAGAAATGGTGTAATATGAAGTGCTGAAAATAGAAAGATGATAGCATTAACCATTCATAAGTTATAGCATTTCAAACGTGGTGTATTTTTATTATGCTTTTTAATAATACACGCTAGGTCCCTTTTCTCGGAAACTTTCCCATATACACATATATAATGCATCCATGCAAATCACAGTATGATATTCTAAATAATAGCTGCATCATTCAGTGATAGTACTGATGTATCATCCGTTGATAATACAGTTAATAATAATCTAATCTGAAATTCACCACATAGACATAAATGAATGTACTTTTGGTATAAGTGGATGCAATCAGAATTGTGTAAACACCAACGAAAGCTATATTTGTAGTTGCTACCTTGGATACCAACCAAATCACTTCTGACAACAAAAATTGGTTAGAGATATCCAACAAGTGCACGTAACAAAACTGAATGATGCATGTAGAATGGGACACTTGATTTTAAAGAAATCGAGTCTCTTATACTCAATTTATAGTGACATGGATCAATCCGTTTTTGCTGTATGCAAATCACAGTATGAAAAACATTCAGTATGAGAAAGCTGGTGGCATATAGGATTTGAAGGCATTGGTGGTGTCAAAAGGAAACAAGGGTCTAATAAGGGAAAATAGGATAGTCCTATATTTTAGCTCACGAACAACATAACATATAGAAATGTGCTAAATATAGGACTATTCCATTTTCCCTTATTATTAGACCCATTTTTCTTTCCTTTTTACACCACCATTGCCTTCAAATCCTATATGCCACCAACTTTCTCATAGAGAATGTTTTTTATTTACTTGTTTCATTGATTTTTATTCATACCTGATTGTGAGCCGTAGCATGTTAAGTAATCCATCTTGATATGAGAGGGAGGTTGTAAAGGTACAGCGTACCTTTGAGTGACCTTAACTCTTTTTGCCGACCGAGATGCACGTTCAGGACTATGGCAATATCGCTGTCTTTTAGCAGCCCGTTCCTTTTCAGGGGATACCTTGCACGTCAAGAGGCCCGTTCCTTTTCAGGATCTGCTCTAGTCTTGTTCCTAGACCACACTCGCAGCTGTGGATGGTTACATCACCGCTACACTAGAAGTGGTCTGGGAAACTGGAAAATAAAATTGGTTCTATGCCTGGGCCATTTCTAACCGTACAATCACAATGCTGGCTGTGTCAAACCTGGAGCTCGACAATGCAATAATTCAGGCGTCTCAACAGTTGGGTTATGTGAGGATTCGTCCAGACCTGAACAGAGCTATTAAAAGCTTCATGGAAGGGTGTGATGCTTTTACTAGCTTGCCGACAGGGAGTGGAAAGTCGCAATGCTTCTCTCAGTCTGTGCTACCCAACGCGTTCGATTACCTCTGCAAACGGTTGGCAGTACCGTGGTGGTCATTTCACCCTTGATTCATTGCATTAATGTAAGTATTGGGCTATCCCATATAATGCATAGATGATTCCAT
Organism: Eunapius fragilis; assembly: GCA_963681505.1. Taxonomy (NCBI): domain Eukaryota; kingdom Metazoa; phylum Porifera; class Demospongiae; order Spongillida; family Spongillidae; genus Eunapius; species Eunapius fragilis. Next base: position 4,680,764 of record OY811980.1, on the reverse strand, counting down.
TTAATGCGCAGACGGAGGAAGATCTTAGATTTCAGGTCATTTTTAATGCTATCCTATTTATCTTGCGGTGCAAAGTACTTCTTGATCGACCTTGTACACAAGTACCCTGATTCATACTCTCTTCCAGATTCCATTTTTTGGTTGTCTCGATAGCTAAACTAGAGATAATACATAAGCTCTGGTTAAACCCATCAAAACCGCGCTGCAGCGTTGTGATGTTGTACGTGCAAATTGCCCCCTATTCCTGCTTTCTAAAACCGGAGCGTCGCACAATTTGCATCTATTCATTTTACAAACGTATTGACCAATGACATCGTTAATGAGTGTTGCCACGACACTTACACCCAATGACATCACAACTGTTATGAACGTGCATAGAACCAATTTTGTTAGCTAGTTTCCCAGACCACTTCTAGCGTAGCGGTGATGTAATCCACTCGCAGCTGCGATTGTGGTCTGAGAACGAGACTAGGTCTGCTCGATACCTTGCGGGTCGAGAGGTCCGTTTCTTTTCAGGCTCCGGTCAATAGTTTTCACGTTGAGAGGCCCGTTTCTTTTCAGGCTCTGCTTTGTAGTTCCGCTCGGGCTGAACTGGAAAAAAAACGTGCAAATGAACAATGCATTTGGGAAATTGAGTTTAGTTCCTTTTCGCCATTAGTTTTCTCAACCAACAGGCGGATTGGGATCTACTGCTACTGTAGATTTCAAGCAACTTGCTTTTTTGATCGCGGATAAGCAGGAGCAACCATACTGTAAAACACTATTCTGGCTTCACTGCAAAGTGAGCTTCTCCCTACTTAGGTCAGCTATCATGTGCCTCCGTGGTTCGCGCTCTTCTTACCACAGGTCACAACATCTCTTTGATACATCAATTGACCTTGCGATTTCAGACAGCAAGGTCAATCTCTCGGCTGTGTAAAACTCTTTCAACTTGATATTTCATTAATTTTATATTGTTTTGTTATTTATTATATATAATGTACTTTCAAAAAAAAATGTTCCGCTTGGGCTGAATCTAATACCTCGTTTTGAGGTACTTCTTCTTTTCCTGACGTGAAGGAATTTAACTTCACTAAGTTACAAAGAGTGTCAAACCGACAACGATCGAAGCACAAGAATGATATTGTACGCATGTGCACGTTATTAAATACATGTAGTGTGTTAATTTGCAAAACCAGATACATGCCACAGTTAATTACCACTACGTGTAGTACCCAGAACGTACACATTTGATTAAATCATGTGTACTACTGGTACTTCGTATAATGAACAAAGTATGACCTATCCGAGTTGTGTCAGTTCAGTAAGCTTAACTATACGTGATTTGCGAACACAACCGCCGATATATGTCCTGTAGCTACGAGACGTTTTGACCACAGAAGCAAGAATGTCAACGAATTATGAAGCCATTGGTGTGATTTTTATTTCTTAAAAGTGTTCCTATCCCGAGTTATGCGTGGTCAAGAAGAAGAATACGTGGAACTGGGTACGAGTTTGGAAAATAGTTTTGTTCTCTACAACCAGGTGATTTTGTGACATGAAACAAACACGAAACTGCTTGTTGTTGCCATCTTGTACGATGAAAACAACAAGGAAAGCCACCCGCACGTCAAGAGTCTTGTTAGAAAAGCGGGTGGCGTTTTTTAATAACATTCATAATGTAAGTCAAATCCTATATGAGAGTTACTAATGCTATTATTTAGGATATCGAGAGTTAAATAATAGCATAATTCAGTGTTACTACAGATACAGATCACAGTAGTTTGCGGCTGGACACCTAGGTTACAATTAGAACAATACCGTAAATGGTTTTGGAACTATAATCCACACCTCATTATCAATGCTACTTTTTGAGCGAGCCATATCCATCCTTCATATAGGTCAGATAAAAACATGGTACTTTGATCTTGACGTTCATCGTAGTTAAGTAAGTCCCATACGCGCAAGCACTTTGTTGCATTTCCTTTAAATGCGCGTCCTACTTTATACCATGGCCATACAGAAGAGGGTAAGTTCAAGCCTATGAGGCGGACACCAGGCAAATTCCCAAGGAGTAGCATCATCGAGAAGAAGCATCACAATAGGCAAACACATGGTTTAGAATGTGTTGTGACAATGGACATGCATGCACAATGGTGGCCAGTGGAGCACGCCTTGCTATGCCTGCGCCTGCCTCTTCACACCTCCCCACTAACAATTAAACCCTGTCTTTTGTGTATTGTTCTGTTGTCCATGCTCTACATATATTCTGGTGTGTTTTCCTGTGTAGATATAATTCTTCTGTGTTCGCTCTAAAGAGATTTCGTGATTCAAGTTAGCTGTGCCAGTACTAAGTCCTATTTTCCGATCCATCGCGTACGAAAACACGACAGGATTAAGTGGCGTAGTCGGCAGGATCTAGTATAGGATGGCAGAGACGGCGAAACTCATCGAGTTACTTCAACAGCAGATGGAGGCGCAGCGGAAACAAACGGAGGCCCTCATCGCGGCTTTCGCCGGCGAGACGGCAAAGCGGGAGCAACCGTCGCTTTCAGTTCCAGCAGCGGCGATTCCTAGCTTCGTCCCGTTTGACGCTACTGTCGAACTGTGGACAGATTACTCAGCGCGTTTCCAAACTTTTCTCGGAGCAAACTCAGTGCCCGCTGAGAAGAGAGCGTAGGTCTTCTTGACAAATCAGTCCCGGGAAAATTACAAAATGCTGAGCAACCTCGCTTCCCAACAGTCGCCTGCAAAAGGTATAAACGAACTCAGCCTGGATGAAGTGGAAGAGTACATGAGAAGTCAATTCGACCCCACGCGTTACATCGTAAGGGAGCGTTTCAAATTCTGGACCGAAATGAATCGCATACCAGGCGAGACGATTCAGGAATTGGCTGCACGCATCCGTCATGATGCTGTTACGTGCGACTTCACAGCAATCAACGACCCGCTGGATGAAGCTCTACGCACCCATTTTATGTGCTCCGTGAGAAATGAAGCGGTCTTAAAAGCACTGTTTAAGATTAAAGACGGAGATCTCACTTTTGCTAAGGCGATAGCGGTCGCTATGGAGACGGAGGAAGCAGCCAAGGTGGCCAAAGAGACAGTGTATGGCTCAAAAACAAACGATAATCATATTCACCTGGTCCAGCCGTCTAAGAGTGACCTAAGTCAAAAGAGTACCGCTGGCCGAGATTTCCCAAAAGGAATGTGCCCGCGGTGCAGCAAAACTGACCACAAAGCCGCGGACTGCCTGAGTCGCGACGCGGTGTGTCACTACTGCCAAAAGACGGGACATCTCCAGTCAGTCTGTCTGCAGAAGAAGAAGAGGCAACCAGTGAATATAATCACCAAACACCGGATCCAAACAGTGAAGGGGGTCAAGGCAGTTCCTCAACTTCAGCAAGCTATTAACATGAATGGCAAGAGATTCGTGTTTGAAGTAGACACTGGAGCAGGTGACAATTTCTGTACCATGGAGGTCTGGAACCAGTTAGGGAACCCTACCCTTTTACCACCCACAGGTCGATATGAGGTAGCTAATGGAGAACCCCTCCCCACAATGGGGGTTTGCACAGCAGCAGTTGCACTACAGGGTGAGAACTGTCCCAGCATACCTCTGAAGTTCACAGTTACAAAGGTTCCCCAACTCAACCTCCTTGGGCGTGATGCCATTTTTAGGCTTGGTATCAATGTGTCAGCTTTGATGGGTCTCCCTGTAGACACCATTTCTTCAGTTTACCCTATTTCTCATGTCCTTAAACCCAACATTAATCTGCAGAATGCCTGCAAGCAGCTGTGCCAGGATTTCCCTGACCTGTTAAAGCCGGAGTTGGGTTGTCTTAAGGACATACAACTGGAGGTCAGATTCAGACTGGACTCCAAACCTGTTTTCTGCAAACCTCGGGTGGTTCCGTTAGCAATCCAGGATGAACTCTGCAAGGCCTACGACGCAGGGATTACTAGAGGTGTGTGGCAGCCTACCCAATTCAATGACTATGGCACTCCAGTAGTGCCTATTCGGAAGGCAACCCTTCCAGGTCAGACAACATCTAAACTTCGAGTTTGTGGGGATTATTCTGTTACGGTGAACCCTCAACTGGAGGCGCATCGCTACCCTATGCCTCGTCCAGAAGATCTTATGCAGAGGTTGGGCGGTGGTCATGGTTTCACCAAGATTGACCTCGCAGATGCCTACAATCAGATCCAGCTCTCTCCAGAGAGTCAGAAAAGATTGGCACTGAGCACTCACAGAGGGGTACCTCTGCAGATGCGCCTTCCTTTTGGCATCAGTTCTGCCCCTGGCTACTTCCAGGAGATAATGGACAAGCTGACTAGTGATCTTCAAGGTGTGGCCATGTACATGGACGACATCCTGGTCAGTGGGGCTACTGCTTCAGAACATCTCCAGAACCTTCGCTCCCTCCTAAAACGCTTAGAGGAAAAAGGTCTTCGTTGCCGCCTGGAAAAATGTTCCTTTGCTCAGTCATCCATAGAGTACCTCGGACATACCCTCTCACAGCAGGGAATATCAAAGGGGAAAAAGGTGGATGCAGTTAAATTGATGCCACCCCCTGAAAATGTTTCCACCCTTCGCTCCTTCATAGGTTCTGTCCAATTCTATGGCAAGTTCCTGCCCAATTTGGCTACCATCACAGAACCACTTCACTGCCTAACCAAAAGGGGACCCCATGACCTGGAAAGCAGAGCAAGCAGAAGCTTTCCAGAAGATGAAGGATCTACTCTCAGCTGATACAGTGTTGGCCCACTTTGATCTCTCGCTACCAGTAGGAATTTCATGTGATGCATCTGAAGTTGGCATAGGAGCTGTGCTTTTCCATAGGTATTCTGATGGTAGTGAGCACCCAATTTCTAATGCCTCAAAGATGTCAACACCAACTCAGCGAGGTTATAGTCAAATCCAGAAAGAAGCTCTGGCCATCATTTTTGCACTCAGCAAGTTTCACCAGTTCCTGTACAGTCGTCCATTCATTCTAGTGACTGACCATAAGCCTCTGCTTGCCTTGTTTGGGCCAACAAAGGCGCCTCCAGCTCTGGCAGCTAACAGACTGGCACGGTGGGCTCTGATGCTCAGCCAGTACCAGTATACAATCGAGTACCGGAAGACCTCGGACCATGGTAATGCAGATGCCCTCAGTCGCTTACCAGTGGGACCAGATGCACAGTTTGATGAAGAGGAAGAGATGGCAGATGTGGACACTGTTTGCACAATCAAGACCATTGGGTTGCAGCTGAATCCCATGGACCCGGGAATCCTGGCTAAGGAATCAGGAAAGGACCCTGTCATTGCCAATGTGATGAGGTACACCAGGGAAGGATGGCCACCTAACAAGGGATCGGAAGTGGAGACTAAAGGAGATATGGAGATTTACCGGAAGCTGGCAATCTCACTCTCTACAGCACATGGGTGCCTACTGTATGGCTCCAGAGTGGTGATTCCTCCAAGCTTGCAGTCCCAAGTTCTACAGCTACTACACCTGGGGCATTTTGGCATGCAGCGAATGAAGCAGTTGGCACGCACTGCAGTGTACTGGCCACACATTGATTCAGGCATCATGGAACTCTGTCATAAATGTACAACCTGCGCAGAGCACCAGAGCAAGCCACCAAAGCCAGCCAACCATCCATGGATGCTTCCAGAGAAGCCTTGGAGTCGAGTGCATGTTGACCACGCCATCAATTTCCTGGGATCCAACTGGCTGGTTCTCATAGATGCTTTCTCCAAATATCCGTGCATACAGCCAACTTCTTCCACCTCCACCAAGTCCACTACTGAACTGCTTGAGCAAGATTTTGGTCATTTTGGCTACCCTCACTCCATTGTGTCCGACAATGCAACATTTTTCACTTCCGAGGAATTTCAGTCATGGTGTCGGGAGAGGGGCATGACCCACCTCACTGGTGCACCCTACCATCCTGCCACCAATGGAGCAGCAGTGCGCCTGGTCCAGACATTTAAGCAGGCACTCTCAAAATCATCACTTCCACCTCGAGCAGCATTGCAGGAATTTCTTATGCAATATCGGCGAACAACTCTAGCAGAGGGCTACTCCCCAAGCGAACTCCTGAATGGCCGGCAAATCAGAGCTAAAATTGACACACTGTTACCCTCTCCTGCACATATGGCCCAGGGTCGGCAGGCCAGGGAGGCAACTAAATCACAGGCTCAAGAGGACCCTGAACGTGTCACTGCCATCTACTGCATTGGTACACCTTGTTATGCCGTTTACTGTGGCCCTAGACAAGAGAAGGATCCGAGATGGGTACCAGCAGTGGTAACCAAGGTTTTTGGCTCTCGCAGTGTCAATGTGAGAGTTGATAGTTCACCGCAAGAGGGTCAAGAACCATCTATTCCTGTTAATGAAAAGACACCCTACACCTCTGAGCTGCCTTCAGTTAAGCCACGTGCAATGCGCCCAAATCCCATGTAATACATTGTGTGTGTGTGTGTCAATTGTAATATGTTAGCGCATGCGCGTAAAAGGATGATCACTTTTTGAGTCAGTCACGCAGCGAGATGTTCACCTCTCTTGTAGCGGCTTAAACGAGTGACTAGGACACTACATTTTTGGCGACGAGGGAAAAGTACAACTCTTTTGTTTGCTGTCACGAAATGGCGGTGAAACACGGATTTTTGCCGGAGTTCATGCCAGGGACAGAAGAGTGGGGGTCATACGTGGAGCGCGCTGAGCACTACTTTGTGGCGGATGGAGTCGACAACAGGAGACTCGACGCGCCGTTCTACTGAGTTCATGTGGAGCGCCGACGTATCGACTAATACGAAATTTGTCGACACCACTTAAACCAGGTGAGAAAACCTATAAGGAGATTGTAGAGTTAGTGGCTAGCCACCTCCAACCAAAGCCTTCAGTTATTATGCAGCGGTTCAAATTTAATTCTCGTGTAAGGGGAGAAGGGGAGTCCAATGCGGATTTTGTAGCTGCTTTAAGACAATTGTCAGAACATTGTGCATTTGGTGATACCCTGCAGGGCGTATTAAGAGACCGTTTAGTTTGCGGGGTGAAGGACGAGCGTATTCAGAGGCGCCTACTAGGAGAGGTTGAGTTAACATTCGAAAGGGCATTTCAAACAGCCTTAGCAGTGGAATCTGCAAATAAACATGCAATTGAGTTACAATCCTTTGTGCCTACCACTGTACCCCCCGTGATCAATGCGGTAGGAAGTAGACCAAAGGATAAGGCTAAAAAAGTAAAAGAATGCTACAGATGTGGAGGAAACCATTATGCCTCATCTTGTAGGTTTAAGGGAGCAATCTGTAGTCAATGTGGTAAACGCGGGCATTTAGCCAAAGTGTGTAGAGGTGTTACTCACAAGAGAGAAGATGCTGTGGAGAAAACTCATAGAATAAACGACGAAGAGAATGAGGAAGAGGTTTTACCGATGCAAAGGTTCAGGCGATAAACGAAGCACAATCACCCAAGAATATCACAGAATTAAAATCTTTCTTGGGACTGCTTAATTATTATTCCAAGTTTTTGCCAAACCTTGCCTCCAAGATGTCCACTTTAAACCAATTGTTGAGAAAACAGCAGAAATGGAGTTGGACATCTGAACAGGAGCAGGCGTTTGCTGCTGCAAAAAACATGTTGAAGACATCAGCTCTTTTGGTGCATTATGATAGCCACAAGCCAATACTTCTGACGTGTGATGCTTCACCCTACGGGATAGGGGCAGTACTGTCCCACGAAATGGAGGATGGATCGGAGAGACCTATAGGATTTGTTTCACGTACCTTGTCACCTGCTGAAAAGGGTTATTCCCAATTGGATAAGGAAGCTTTGGCTATATACTTTGGTGTTCCCAAATTTCATCAGTACTTGTATGGTCGTCCTTTTACCATCTTTTCTGACCATAAACCACTTATCTATTTATTCGGAGAACATAGGGGTATACCACCTATGGCCTCATCTAGAATACAGAGGTGGGCTTTAGCACTTAGCACGTACCAATACTCAATCAAATACAAGTCTGGAGCTCAACATGCCAATGCTGATGCCTTCAGCCGTCTGCCCAGCCCACAATCCATTAGTTGCATATCCACTCCTGGAGATGTTCTTACCTTACTTGACTTACTCTCAACCATTCCTATTACGGTTAGCCAAATTAGGGGTTGGACGGACCGAGACCCAGTTCTGTCGAGAGTTCGAGGATTTGTTAAGAGTGGGTGGCCTGGCGGAAATCTAGGTGACGATTTGAGCTCCTATCAGCAGAGAAAGAATGAGTTAAGTGTTTTGGATGGTTGTTTGTTGTGGAGAGCTGGAGTTATCATTCCACCACAGGGCAGGCAACAAGTCTTGGCAGAATTGCATGAATCGCACCCAGGGATTAATAAGATGAAAGGCTTAGCTCGAGGATATGTGTGGTGGCCCAATATGGATAAAGAGATAGAGGATGTAGTCAAGCAATGCGACACTAGTCAGTCATTTTGATTCCTGCTACCAGTGGCTCCTCTCCATCCGTGGGAATGGCCCCAAGAACCCTGGTCTCGGTTGCATATCGATTTTGCAGGGCCATTCATGGGACATATGTTTTTGGTGTTGATTGATGCCCACTCAAAGTGGCTCGAGGTTCACCTTATGAAGTCGATATCAGCGGTACCTACTATTGAGCATTTGAAGAGCATATTTGCAATTCATGGGGTACCACGGAAGATAGTAACAGACAATGGGCCGGCTTTCGTGAGTGAAGAGTTCAGATTGTTTACGAGTCAGAATGGTATAATCCACGTCAAGTCTGCCCCCTATCATCCCTCGACAAATGGTTTAGCCGAAAGAGCCGTTCAGACTTTCAAGCAGGGTCTTCTACACCAAAAGCTAGGATCTATTGAAACAAAACTATCTTGTTTCTTGTTTAAGTACCGGTTGACTCCTCACAGTACCACAGGTTCATCACCGGCTGAACTTTTGCTGGGTCGTCGCCCTCGTTCCCGACTTGACATTTTGCATCCTGACCTTGCTGTTCGAGTGGAGTCTCGCCAAGCCGCGCAGAAGCAGGATCATGATACTCGGGGTATCAGTGAGCGTAAGTTTGTTGAAGGTGACCTGGTATACGTTCGGGATTTTCGTTTTCCCAAAAAGTGGATTCCAGGAGTCATTGTCACTGTTACCGGGCCTCTCTCTTATACTGTTAAGATTGGAAGTGGAGTAGTCCGCAGACATATAGACCATCTGAGGGCCCGCCACAACTCTCAAGTAGACGCTAGTGATGATGTCTATGTGGACAACCCTAATGTCATTCCATCAGGTCCGTCAAGTACCCCTGTGGTTTCACCAAGTTCTTCTGACGAAGCAGCTGTTCCTACTGCTGATTCATCTTCATCTGAGCCTTGTGTTCAAGCTCCCCCTGAAGTACCTCCCTCTATTCCACCTACTGTTGGTATTCCTGGAGCGAGTGCAGAGGACAATGATATACCACAGCCACAAGTGCCTATTTCAGCACCAGTGCGTCGGTCGACAAGAGTGAGGAAGCCTCCAGACTATTATGGTCATTAATGGTGATTAAACTCATGCTGTAGTATATGTAATAGGTTAGGACATTAGAGGGGGTTGAACTTTAGGGAGGGGGAAATGTAATATATTGTGTGTGTGTGTCAATTGTAATATGTTAGCGCATGCACGTAAAAGGATGATCACTTTTTGAGTCAGTCACGCAGCGAGATGTTCACCTCTCTTGTAGCGGCTTAAACGAGTGACTAAGACACTACATCCCAGATGGCCAACTGGTAGTCAGTATGGCCCTGGTCACCTTCGTCGATCTACTCGACAGAAACCTCACCACCAGTGAGGATTTTTCGCCTTTTTCTTCTTTCATTGCTACATGGGTACTTCAAGGCTGGCAGGGAGGTGTTGTGACAATGGACATGCATGCACAATGGTGGCCAGTGGAGCACGCCTCGCTATGCCTGCGCCTGCCTCTTCACACCTCCCCACTAACAATTAAACCCTGTCTTTTGTGTATTGTTCTGTTGTCCATGCTCTACATATATTCTGGTGTGTTTTCCTGTGTAGATATAATTCTTCTGTGTTCGCTCTAAAGAGATTTCGTGATTCAAGTTAGCTGTGCCAGTACTAAGTCCTATTTTCCGATCCATCGCGTACGAATACACGACAGAATGTGTCACATTTTTTCTTTCAACACACAAATCACGAGTGTGTTTTTTATAAATAATCGGCATAGTTTGTTATACAATCCGTTCACAGTAGTTGACTCGATCCGCACAACTATAAGGTCTAGCAACACTGCAGATTGCATGTGTAGAAGCCTTTTGGTGGCTACAGAAAAGAGAAACAGGCCATCGTATAAGTGTACCGAATTTTCTGAACGTCTGAATAGCGGGACAGAGCTACAACATATTACAGCTCCACAAATTATGTATACCAATGTAAGATACATGATGAAAGCTTACATGTACATATATGTGCATATAACGTCTACCCAGATATCAGTCCATGAGAGGTGAAAAGCATACACAGGCATATCCAAACGGTCTCATCACAGTTAATAAAATAAAGGGTTTTACCACCACATTACTCACCTAATGTCCACCGCTGACCAGAAATAGATAAGGATCAAATGCTAGTTGCATAGGAGCCTTTCCAGAAAGAACACTGGAAACCATCACATCTAACCATTCTAACCATAGGTCCTTATGGCTTCTGGAGGTGTACTGCATATCAGAGCCACACTTTATGTTCCCAGCAGTCACAGGTGAGTATCTCAATTGTGTATTTACACCAGTAGGATGGATACTTGAGCTCCACATGACCCATGGAATCTTCATGAAGATCTTTGAGCTCTTTCTGTCATAACTGTGACCCGCAGCTGGTCTTTGTACACATGGCCACAACCAGCACATCCAGCTTTTAAGCTTTCTGTGCATTCTTGTTTGTAGATTATGAAGGCAAAGTGTTATGCAGAGGTCAAAGGTGACCAAACAGGTTGAGGAGAAGGGGAAACTACAGATGCAATGATACGATTCCAATATGTCTACTATAAAAACACATACAGAAGAATGAAATAGTCAAAACCACCTAAGCCACTGATAAGGGCTTCAAACATCATGATGCACCCTTTGTCAGACATTAAAGGCCAAACATCAACAATACTGTAATGGTGTATCATTAGGGAACCTCATAGGGGACCCTCATAAGGCTCTTCAAGCCTGGACCACACCTGGCCATCAAATATCAACACGTGTACATGAATGGTTACTGTAGGACAAGAGAAGCGCCCTGCGCACATGCATCACTAGGTACACATATCACCATTTGAAATCTATCAACAAAGCATGGAACATCACTATTCCATGGCCAACCTTAGGGCATCATTCCCCAGCATCTCAATATTATAGTACCACTAAAAACGCATTTCATACCACAACATAGTCAAGGCAGGGTTTGGCCTTCTCGAAGAGCAAGGGGCTGAGTCCAACCACGCCAGATTTTATTATCTTGCAGAGGACCTACTATGTCCTGTATCATGATGCTCAATGCAGCACAGAATGTTAAAGCGAAGCCGCCTCACGAGCAAAACTTAAAATAGACCACTACAAGTGTACACTATACGCACACTCAACTTTAAACGTATCTATGATCGCCAAGAAAAATTGTGACAATAGTTCCATACAATACGCTGGACGTACTTTTAGTCTCCTTTGGTTTTCCACTTTTAGTTTAGCCATAGAATTTGTCCTTCAGAGAGAATAAGCGCCTTAAAGTCCGTCAAAAACTGGTCGCTATTCGCGAGCCATACCACATCTTGGAAACATCACTGCGCCATGTGATTTGGGCAATAAATAGAACAATAGTGGTACAGTCCTTGTATGGCTTGTAAATGGCAACAGGACGTGTCGTATTAACAAGCAGTCTCATGTTTCAAAGGTCGGTGGTTGCCAAGACTCGTTGCTCGGTCATTAAGTGATCATTTCAATATTTCGGGGAATGAGGTTACTGTCCACAATTTGAATGGCCGCAAACAACTGTGAGATATATCCTTCATTGAAAACAAAGTTAACAATAATCTGATGTGAAATTCACCACACAGACATAAATAAATGCACTCTAGGTAAACGTGGATGCAACCAGAATTGTATCATCACCATTGGAAGCTATGTTTGCAGTTGCTACCTTGGATACCAAACCACTTCCGACAACAGAACTTGCATTGGTAAGAGATCATCCAACAAGTGGACGCAACAAAATGACATGCATCAATCAGTTTTTGTTGTGTACAAATTATTGTATGACAAGTAAATAAAAACATTCTCCCTGAGAAAGTTGGTGGGAAAGTTGGTGATAAAACTTGTTTCCTTGCTTTTTACACCAGTATACGACTTGCCTGCAAAACCTATATCCCCCCAACTTTCTCAGGGAGAATGTTTTTATCTACTTGTTTTCTTAATATTTTTAACACCCAAATCACCGTTGCAACGCAGGTTTTCCCACTTTCATTTAACCGATTTAATTCAATCCAGACGTATTGTGAAAATTTTCTAGGTACTTTTGCTTAATGAGAATTGATAAGACCGTGTATAGGCTTTTAGGCTTTTGTGTATCAAAGCCTAAAAGCGAGTCCTCCAGCAAATTCTAAAGCTATTGGTGCAATTTTCATTGCTTAAAAGTGTTCCTGTCCCGAGTTATGTGTTCTCAAGAAGAAGCAGAAGAATCAGAAAACGACCCACCTATTATTTTTGGAAGGGGAACGAGGACAGCAGTATTTTTCGTTCTCGACAACCATGCGGCTCTACGACGTGAAACAAAAACGAAACTACTCAGTTTTGACTTTTAGATCGATTGCCGCAACAAGTTAGATGATCCAATCATTGGAAGCAAAGCCACGGTAGGGTCGCAAGATTTTAATTAAATTCATAGGCGGGGTCAAAACCTATATGGACGTCTCTAGCGAGACTTCCGATATTCTAAATAATAGCATCATTCAGTGATAGTACTGTCATAACATTCATTGATGATACTCCGAGTACAGTTAATAATACTTAGTGTGATGTAAATTAAAATAATAACGATAAATAAAAATAATAATAATAAAATAAAAATCTTATGTGAAATATACCACACAGACATAAATGAATGTACTCTTGGCATAAATGGATGCAATCAGAATTGTATCAACACCAATGGAAGCTATGCTTGCAGTTGCTACCTTGGATACCAAATCACTTCTGACAATAGAACTTGCATGGGTAAGTGATCACCCAACAAGTGCAAATCAGAACACGATATTCTAAATAGTAACATTATTCAGTGATAGTACTGATATTGTAATGTACACATATTTTTCTACCACACAGATTTAGATGAATGTGCTCTTGGTACAAGTAGATGTAATCAGATTTGTACTAACACCATTGGAAGCTACATGTGCAGTTGCTACTTTGGATACCAACTGTCTGCTGACATCACAACTTGTGTGGGTATGGGAGTATTCAGCGAATGCATGACATTATATGACATTCATTGATGAACATTGTTAATAATAATCTCATGTGAAATGCTAAACTTCCACCCCATAGACATAAATGAATGTATCCTCGGTCTAAGTGGATGCAATCAGAATTGTATCAACACCAACGGAAGCTATGCTTGCAGTTGCTACCTTGGATACCAAATCACTTCTGACAATAGAACTTGCATGGGTAAGTATCACCCAACAAGTGCAAATCAGAACACGATATTCTAAATAGTAACATTATTCAGTGATAGTACTGATATTGTAATGTACACATATTTTTCTACCACACAGATTTAGATGAATGTGCTCTTGGTACAAGGAGATGTAATCAGATTTGTACTAACACCATTGGAAGCTACATGTGCAGTTGCTACTTTGGATACCAACTGTCTGCTGACATCACAACTTGTGTGGGTATGGGAGTATTCAGCGAATGCATGACATTATATGACATTCATTGATGAACATTGTTAATAATAATCTCATGTGAAATGCTTAACTTCCACCCCATAGACATAAATGAATGTATCCTCGGTCTAAGTGAATGCAATCAGAATTGTATCAACACCAACGGAAGCTATGCTTGCAGTTGCTACCTTGGATACCAAATCACTTCTGACAATAGAACTTGCATGGGTAAGTATCACCCAACAAGTGCAAATCAGAACACGATATTCTAAATAGTAACATTATTCAGTGATAGTACTGATATTGTAATGTACACATATTTTTCTACCACACAGATTTAGATGAATGTGCTCTTGGTACAAGTAGATGTAATCAGATTTGTACTAACACCATTGGAAGCTACATGTGCAGTTGCTACTTTGGATACCAACTGTCTGCTGACATCACAACTTGTGTGGGTATGGGAGTATTCAGCGAATGCATGACATTATGTGACAACATTCATTGATGAACATAGTTAATAATAATCTCATGTGAAATGCTTAACTTCCACCCCATAGACATAAATGAATGTATCCTCGGTCTAAGTGGATGCAATCAGAATTGTATCAACACCAACGGAAGCTATGCTTGCAGTTGCTACCATGGATACCAAATCACTTCTGACAATAGAACTTGCATGGGTAAGTGATCACCCAACAAGTGCAAATCAGAACACGATATTCTAAATAGTAACATTATTCAGTGATAGTACTGGTATTGTAATGTACACATATTTTTCTACCACACAGATTTAGATGAATGTGCTCTTGGTACAAGTAGATGTAATCAGATTTGTACTAACACCATTGGAAGCTACATGTGCAGTTGCTACTTTGGATACCAACTGTCTGCTGACATCACAACTTGTGTGGGTATGGGAGTATTCAGCGAATGCATGACATTATGTGACAACATTCATTGATGAACATAGTTAATAATAATCTCATGTGAAATGCTTAACTTCCACCCCATAGACATAAATGAATGTATCCTCGGTCTAAGTGGATGCAATCAGAATTGTATCAACACCAACGGAAGCTATGTTTGCAGTTGCTACCTTGGACACCAAACCACTTCTGACAACAGAACTTGCATTGGTAATAGATTATCCAGCAAGTGCATGCAGCAATAACTGTATGATGATGTCACTAGAAAATGAGAATGGACACTCAATTTTTGAGTGTCTTGTTCTCAATTTATAGTGACATGCACAATCGTTTTTTGATGCAAGTACAGTATGATATTCTAAATAATAGCAACATTCAGTGAAGTACAGATGTATCGTTCATTAATAACCGTTAGTGATTATCTAATGTGAAATTCACACAGACATAAATGAGTGTACTCTTGGTTTAAGTGGATGCAATCAAAATTGTATCAACACCAATGGAAGCTATGTTTGCAGTTGCTACCTTGGATACCAAATCACTTCTGACAACAGAACTTGCATGGGTAAGAGGTAATCCAACAAGTGAAAAACACAATATATTATAAATACCAACTGCCTGCTGACATCAGAATTTCTGTGGGTATGGGATATCCAGCAAATGCATGATATTTTATGGCATCATTTGGGATCTTGGTAGTGAAAAGGGACCTAGCACATATTTTTAATTATTTGGTCACCTATGTCCTCTACAACTTCTTTCTTTCGCACTTGATGTTAGACTATTCATCATAAAGTTATAGTAGCCTGCATTTTTTATTATGCGCACATTTTAATTGTACGCGTCAAATTTGATTCTCCTTCATAGAAAATTTTTATATAATATGCGCTAGGTCCCTTTTTGCTGCCACGATCCCATTCATTGATAACACTGTTAATAATAATCCTATGTGAAATGCATAACTTTCACCGCGTAGACATAGATGAATGTACTCTTGGTACAAGTGGATGCAATCAGAATTGTAACAACACCAATGGACACTTTATGTGTGGTTGCTACCTTGGATACCAATTGTATTCTGACAATAGAACTTGTGATGGTGAGAAAAACATGCATAAACTCTAACCTTTATACATGTATAGTAACAATATTTGTATGGTTATTTTATGCGTCCCACCACACAGATTTAGATGAATGTGCTCTGGGTATAAGTGAATGCAATCAGATATGTACCAACTCCATTGGAAGCTATGTGTGCAGTTGTCACCCTGGGTACCGAGTATCTATTGACAACAAAATCTGCTTGGGTATGATGATATATTTATTAAATCAGTTTGTAAGTACTGAGATGCATACAAATGGTCTGCATAAGTGTTGCTATTACTGCTTCTTCCAGCATATGTAAGTAATAGCTAATCCTTGGGGCCAGAAAAATAATTGCTGGTACTATTAAGACCTACACTCGAACGTTATGTTCCACATGCTTAGTAAGAAAAAAGACAGACAAGCCATCTTACAAGTTCTGACACATTTCAACACTACCTGTCACCCAATTACAATTAAATATTAACACTATGTGCATGTGCAAATGCATCACATGCAAATACACTCACAGACACTGTGGTATTTGCACGGCGCGAACACGTACTGGATCACAGGTAACCACGAATGAACAGGAAAACGAGAATGACAAACAGAACACGTGGCACACATTAAATACACAAAAACTGGACAGGCTGGACACAAAACCAGTTACAAAAGTCTGCGGTGAAGTCTCGAAGAATCTATCTAAACATTATGCATAATTACACAACGCAACCATAACAGACACATGCACACACCATGCTCAAATTCCAAAAAAAAATTCACATACTCGACAATCAATTTCAACATGACTCAAATACTTTTTAAAATCACATCACCTAGCCCCCATTTCGTTCTGCACATTATTTCCATACTGAATACAATATTCCATCTTACATTAGTCAGTTCCATCTTATGATGTGTTCATCAAGAACAGGAAATGTGCTGTTGGAATATACTATCACTGAACAAAAATTATCATTGGGATGAACCTAACCATGCATTTAAAAGCAAACCATTATCAATTCACACATTGAATCATTCCATTGTTGCTATAAAATTCTGCTAAGAGGAGCCAGGAGGATTTGCATGAAGGATTCTTTAACATTATGCAATGCAGGTATTCCTTCTGTGAATATTACTTGCACCAGAGGTAGTGCATATTATCTCTGTTCACATATTTACCTATACTGAAAGGTTTTGAAACCCTATACAATACACATTGTACTACCTCACGGAGACAAAGCGTTCTATAACAGTATGTTATTTGCTCAGTGAATGATTTCTGTGTATTCTTTACATGATAATTCACATTGCTTGCTTGTCACATGCAGATATTAATGAATGCGTAACTGACACAAGTGAATGCAACCAAATATGCACTGATACAAACGGTAGCTACGTGTGTGACTGCTATACTGGATATGTACTTCTTTCTGATGGCAAGACTTGCAACAAAGAAAATGCAAGTAAGTGATGCGTAATAAACGGTTTAAAATTTGCCCATTTGTAGATGCAAAGGGCAATTGTCAAATACTCACTTTACACACATAGGCATACCCGTGCCTTAACCGATAGATAGAAATGTACTTTGAGTGGTATTTATCCAATAATGGTCCATTTACAATGTACAATTACTATAGAGAAAAAATGTGATTAAACAATTTTCATATTTTGCTCAGGGTGCTTCAAACCCTAAAATTAACTTATGCTGTTCTCCAGATGAAACTTTTGGAAGCCCAGAGTTTTAAAGAGACTTGGTGCCATTATTGCACTAAATTCAATGTGCGCCCACTAATGGCATTCTAAGTACTTCGAATCTAAATGTAAACTTCCAGAACCTGTGTAAACAGCAACAAACGCGATGCATTTAGCTAGACGACGTGTTGCCTTCTAATAGCTTCTAACCAAATAGCACTGATAGCCACTTAAGCATCAAGCTTCTATTCTCTCCTGCGCCATTACTTGGTTTCTTGGGTTTGTATTTGAGATTAACCATATGAAAACCTTTCATTGTAAAATATTTTCAGATATTGTGATATCCGAAAATAAATCATTTCAAACATTTATCATCAATCATCAATCAATTGATAGCACATATTTCATATTCTAACTGATACCGATGTCTGCTACAAATTCTTTTTTAAGAGCACTGGAAGTGAGTTTGTCCATCACAGAATTACAGTGGCCTGAATTTTAAATTACGCGCACATTTTAATTGCACGCGCATGATCAAATTTGATGCTCGATCCTGGAAAATTTTATAATATGCGCTAGGTCCCTTTTTACTGCTTCGACCTCATATCATTTACTAATATTATACATTATGCAACAGTAATTGCTCTTGGGATTTCCAAAATAATGTATTGGATTGAAAAATTGCTAGCTCTTCTTAGTTCAATACTTATAGCACTTATAACCTGCGTATATAATATAATATATATATGGGACAGTGTCCAGCAGAATCACCCTTCTGGCTAGTTTTTCAAGTTTTCAATTTTTTTTTGATTTTCCTTGAACACCCATGAGCTTCTGTCAAATGGTCCTTACGCATCCTAAATCGGACTATCCATCATAAAGTTATTAGGCACTGAATTTATAATTAGCTATACATTTCAATGCGAGCGTTACTTTCTTTTGCTTGTTCTGGAAATTTTGAAAAAGTACCATAAGGGTGATTTAGCTGGACACTGTCCCAAATAAATGGTACTTTTTCAAAATTTCCAGGACAAGCAAAAGATAAGTAATGCTCGCATTGAAATGTATGGCTAATTATAAATTCAGTGCCTAATAAATTTGTGATGGATAGTCCGATTTAGAATGCGTAAGGACCATTTGACTGAAGCTCCTTGGCGTTCAAGGAAAATCAAAAAATTTGAAAACTTGAAAAACTAGCCAGAAGGGTGATTCTGCTGGACACTGTCCCATATATACATATATATATATAATATTATATATATTTATATGTATGGGACAGTGTCCAGCAAAATCACCCTTAGGATACTTTATCAAACTTTTCAAGACAAGCAAAAGAAAAGTAATGCTCGCATTGATAAATAGGGCTAATTATAAATTCAGTTTATGATGGATAGTCCAATTTAGGATGCATAAGGACCATTTGATAGAAGCTCTTTGGAGTTCACGGAAAATGAAAAAAACTGAAAACTTGAAAACTACCCAGAAAGGTGATTTTGCTGGACACTGTCCCATATTTATAAGTATTCATGACAGAACAGGAATTAGTGTCGAAACATCCCATGTAAAGGCAAGAAAGGTTGCACAGCAGTTAACCACGAAGGAAAGGTAAGTGCAGGGCCGGCGCAACATACTTTAAAGTGGTCGGGCTATATGAATAATTAATTAGATGATGCAATTGTAATTCGCATGCGCCAGTACATGATTCACGTACAATTTTCCATTTCGTATTATAATGTTCCGAATAATGCTAGTCTGTGCTCCCGTCTTGCAACAAATTCGTTGATGCATAATTCAATGACAGCGTATCTGTACACTCTTTATGTATGAGGAGAATCATTAAGCTCTTGAGAGTCAGACGAGCTTGCTGCATTTCGCTGGCAAGTACGATTTTATCCTTGTAAGCACTGATGCACTTCTTTCGCTTATTGCATTTTTGACGGGCATACCAGAACGAGTTTTTACACAGTTAATACTTCTGACATCAAGGTTCTACAGCAGGTGACAAACTAACCAGGTAATCCTTGACATCATGAAAAGTGGGAGAATTACCACTATGTTTGAATTGCGTAGCTAGAAGATCCAGCTGAATTTTCAAGTTCAACTTGTCTTAATCATTACCATAGAATTGAACAATCATATTCAGTGTTGCAAGTTTCGCATCTTGCTGCTTTCAGCAACAGATCAACAAAATGTTTATACACTGCATAACAAGGTTGGTTAAATCGTTGTCTAACACAATTCACCACAAAATCAAGAACTTCAAATAATTTTGTTGAGACAGCATTTCAGGGAAATCATGAAAGTGCCCATCGTCTGATCCAACCTCATTCATACCTAGTAGGAACCTTCCTTTTATGTCATGTTTTCTTGCTATTTGAAGAACCTTCTCCAAAAATTCATCAAAGCACTCATTGGTTCTGATTCTTTCACGTGTTAGGCATATCACGGTGCAAAGAATAGGATATACGCTATTGTATACTCATGCGTATATTTCGAGTATGCGTATTGAACCAGTTTCTCACTGCGTATATTTCGAATATCTCAAATATATCACGTGCGCTTATGGCGGATTCCCAAATTAACGTCTCCGGATACCACTTCGTGACACGTTGACGTATACTGTATTGGATACGCCTCCGATTTTGTTCGTTGAATACTAGCTTGATTACGTATAAAAGTTATTATCAAAAATAAAGCAATACAATACAATCAATAGTCAACGTTCAAGCTCTCCAACCATCCAAGCATGAACAGTTGGACACGCGTATATTCATGCGTATACTCGAAATATACGCATGAGTATACAATTGCGTATATCCTATTCTTTGCACAGTGATATGCCTAACACGTGGAAGAATCAGAACAAATGAGTGCTTTGATGAATTTTTGGAGAAGGTTCTTCAAATAGCAAGAAAACATGACATAAAAGGAAGGTTCCTACTAGGTATGCATGAGGTTGGATCAGAAGATGGGCACTTTCATGATTTCCCTGAAATGCTGTCTCAACACAATTATTTTGAAGTTCTTGATTTTGTGGTGAATTGTGTTAGACAACGATTTAACCAACCTTGTTATGCAGTGTATAAACATTTTGTTGATCTGATTTTTTTGGGGGGGGTGCTTCAAGTTGCTTCGAGCATCCAGAGTGTCAATCAATTCGATTAGCCTATCAGAACGTCATGACGTCGATAGTCAGTCGCTGTCCTCTTCGAAGGCTTAATACCAACAATAGCCTTTCTTCTGTCAGCATAACGCACCTTTTAACCAAAAGCTACAGCAGGACAAGAGCATAACGCGACAGTGATAGTACCTACGCTGTGGAGCTGAATAGCCTTCATTACAATTACCCTTAGTTCGCTTGTACCACCTAGTTAAATGATGATATGGTGAATAAATAGAATTATGAAGGTCCTACCTTTTACTGTAGCGGCAATAGCGTGAAGGTCTTCATCGAACTCTGCCGCTATACAAGGTCGTGATTGCGTAAAAAAAAAAGCACACAATCGCTTACCCTTCATCACGCCGAACTGAAGTGATTATCTTCCTTCATAAACCTTTCCGACTACTAGAATATAAATAAGATATGCCTTACATTTATTTCAGTGGGGGCTCCGCCATCTGTTTGCGATGCGTCTAAGTATATCAGCGACGACTTGCTGATGCAGCTATTCCATGGCCGGTAAACGTACCTCAAATCCAAGTCCGCGGACGCTGCACTGTCCTGAGAGGTAAGGCATCGTCAAAATGTCTTGGCATAAACAAAATGGTTTACGAACTATGAACATTTAAATGTATTTTTGGACTAACCTGACTTCCATCTTCCGGTTCTTTCTGGTGTGTTGGCAGCTGCCTGATATCGATCGCCACTCCGCGTGTATACTTGGCGCCAAATTACTTGCAATTAATTTAAAAAGTTAATAAACGTAGATTCAAATCACCCACAGCCCTATGCGGCCATACAATTTGTGGACAAAAGGCATACCTCTTGAAATATTGAAAAAGTGGCGTAATGCCCTAGCAACCACCCTTGACAACCGACAACCTTAGAAACCTTGCACTACATGTTAACATGTTTGAACTTGTCACCATTTAAAAGCCATACAATGAATGAAGGATCTTTGTTCTATTTGTAGCCAAAGTCACATGGCCTAGTTTTCTCTCCACCGCTTCCTACAAGCGGCCATTTTTCGACGAACGCATCGTCTTCAACGTACTTTTTGGACCACGTAGACAAATTCTGCACCCCAGTTGGAAGCGAATAACAAAAGGAGACAGAAGGAACTTACAACATATAGTATGGAACTGTAGCCATACTTTTTCTTCGCAATGGTATACGCATGTGAAGTGTACTGTGGTTTGAGCCGTGTAAACTAGCCCAGTACATATACGTGTAGACGTGAAAATCAGCTGACCCCCCTGCACTTATGTACCCACTGTCAGCTGAACACCCAGCCTACCTACCCACTGTAAGTAGCTGCACCCCCTGCCCCATGTATATGTATTGGACCCCCTGCCTTCATGTACCCACTGCAAGCAGCTGGACCCCCTGACTGCCCCCTGCCCCATGTACCACTGTTACACTCTGCCCCCATGTACCCACACTGTAATTCCCTGTCCCCATGTGCCCACTATGAACAGCTGGACCTCCTGCCCCATGTATATGCCCACTGTTAGCAGCTGGACCTCCTCCCCCACATGACTACTGTAAGCAGCTGATCCCCCGGCCTTCATGTAAGCAGCTGGACTCCCTGCCCCCATACACCCACCGCTACCCTCTGCTCTCATGTACCCACTGTGAGCAGCTGGATCCCCTGCCCACATGTACCCTCTATAAGCAGCTGGACCCCTCCCCCATGTCCACTGTAAACAGCTGGACCCCTGCCCCATGTACATGTGTGAAGCTGGACCCCCTGCCGTCATGTACCCACTGTAAGCAACTGGAACCCTACCCCATGAGTCCACTGTAAGCAGCTGGACCCTTGCCCCACATATGCCTACCCTCATGTACCATCTTAAGCAGCCGGACCCCCTCCCCCATGTACCCATGCCCCCTTGCCCCCATGTACCCACTGAAAGCAACTGGCCCCCATGCCCCCATCTACCCACTGTAAGCAGCTAGACCCCTTGCCCCCATGTACCCACTGTAAGCAGCTGGACCTCTTGCCTCCATGTACCCACTGTAAGCAGCTGGACCCCCCTGCTCCCATGTACCCACAGTAAGCAGCTAGACCCCTGCCCCCATGTACCCACAGTAAGTAGCTGGACCCCTGCCCCCATGTACCCACTAAGCAACTGGCCCCCGTGCCCCCATGTACCCACTGTAAGCAGGTAGGCACTGCCCCCACATATGCCTACCCTCATGTACCAACTGTAAGCAGCTGGACCCCCTCCCCCATGTACCCATGCCCCCTTGCCCCCATGTACCCACTGTAAGCAACTGGCCCCCCTGCCCCCATGTACCCACTGTAAGCAACTGGCCCCCCTGCCCCCATGTACCCACTGTAAGCAACTGGCCCCCCTGCCCCCATGTACCCACTGTAAGCAACTGGACCCCGTCCCCCATGCACCCACGCCCCCTTGCCCCCATGTACCCACTGCAAGCAGCTAGACCCCCTCCCCCATGTGCTCACGCCCCCTGCCCCCATGTACCCACTGTAAGCAGCTGGACCCCATCCCCCATGTGCTCACGCCCCCTTTCCCCCATGTACCCACTGTAAGCAACTGGCCCCCTTGCCCCCATGTACCCACTGCAAGCAGCTAGACCCCCTCCCCCATGTGCTCACGCCCCCTGCCCCCATGTACCCACTGTAAGCAACTGGACCCCGTCCCCCATGCACCCACGCCCCCTTGCCCCCATGTACCCACTGCAAGCAGCTAGACCCCTCCCCCATGTGCTCACGCCCCCTGCCCCCATGTACCCACTGTAAGCAGCTGGACCCCATCCCCCATGTACCCATGCCCCCTTGCCCCCATGTACCCACTGTAAGCAACTGGCCCCCTTGCCCCCATGTACCCACTGTAAGCAGCTAGTCCCCCTCCCCCATGTACCCACAGTAAGCAGCTGGACCCCTGCCCCCCATGTACCCACAGTAAGCAGCTGGACCCCATCCCCCATGTACCCATGCCCCCTTGCCCCCATGTACCCACTGTAAGGAACTGGCCCCCCCCCTGCCCCCATGTACCCACTGTAAGCAGCTGGACCCCTGCCCACCATGTACCCACAGTAAGCAGCTGGACCCCTGCCCCAAACGTACACACAGTAAGCAGCTGGACCCCTGCCCCCCATGTACCCACAATAAGCAGCTAGACCCTTGCCCCTGTGTACTCACTGTACTCTCTGCCCCTATGTACTCACTAAGTAGCTGGACCCCCTGCACATGCCCCAAAGTACCTGCTATAAGCTGCTGGTCTGCCCCATGTTCCCACAGTAAGCAGCTGGGGACCCTCTGCCCTCATGTACCCATTATAAACCCCCTCTCATGTATGCTCTCCTTTTGATCTCTCTAGCCACCAAATGTTTTCCACAAGCTCTGCAAAGTTTCTGGAGCTGGTATAATGTGATGCTCCATCTAGGCAATGAAAGCTACTAATACCGCATTATTCATAGAAAAGCAAAACCCTTTATTGTGTGGTGAAAAAAAAGTATGGCTGGACCTAAATGGTGTTTCTGTATACCTAAATTTGTATAGTTGACAAAGCGGCATGCTGACGTTCCTGAGAATTTGTCTGTGCTTGGTATTATCAGCGTGAAGTAACCCCTCTCCCTTACGATATCCATATATAAATTGGCTGCGCGTTATTAAGGATTGCGATTTGAAGAGTGCGCATATGGTATAGTCTCTACTACGACGATACACCAGTTAAATGGGAGGGATCAACAGGTATTTGATGGTAAAATGAACAAGATACAGCTCTATCAAAAAACGCCATTTTAATGAGGCCATGGCGCATCTAGCCGCAATGAGTTTTTTTGGTTTACGGTATTGTCTAATTATGGACCCTTTTGTCCAGCCGCAAAGGGCTGTGACCGCACCATGCAAGTAGATAGTTTTCTAAACTATCTATAGTATCACGTACGTGTGGGGGTTGTGAAGCGCACTGATATTCACGGTAATCCACTTCTGCGTAGCTATGGTTTGCGAGGCGATTATGTACATGAAGCAGTATCAGTGATTAGTATGCATCGTGTTATTTGTGTTCTGATTGGTAAGACGCTCGATCGGTTCACTCCCTCTATCCTGCAATGTGGACTGTCGTGGTGGCATGCTGCTCTGAATTGCGACAGAATTTAGGGCTCAATTCCACATAATAACAGAGGCACCTACGACTCACGTGGCGGTAACGCCCACTTCCGGTCACAGTCTCATGTTGGGGATGGTTCACTCCCTCTATCCCGCAATGTGGACTGTCATGGTGACATGCTGTTCTGAATTGCGACAGACGTTAGGGCTCAATTCCACATCATAACAGAGCCACTATGACTCACGTGGCAGTAACGCCCACTTCTGGTCACAGCCTCATGTTGGGGGTGGTTCACTCCCTCTATCCTGCAATGTGGACTGTCGTGGTGACATGCTGCTCTGAATTGCGACAGAATTTAGGGAAGCAAAGCACTCAGTCACATGACCCCTAGGAAACCATTGGGGTGGGACCAATTTGAAGCTTTCACTTGAATGTGCAGACATGAAAAATTGTCATTACATGTAGTAGCAAACCACTCACCTGAGATCCAATACCATCATCAGATAGTCACAGTCACATGACCTCTGACCCCTAATTGGGGTGGTAACTCTGACCAATTTGAAGCTTATACACCAAACCTTGTGTCATATTTGTACACTTGAATGTGCAGACAGACATGAAAATTTGTTACTAGGAGCAAACCACTCACCAGTGACTGCGCATGCTGTGCAACAAAAAAGAAATAAATGTATAGATTGTCCAGGGGGGTTGCCAAATCAGACCATCAGAATAGTATTGTGACTGAACGTTTGCGCTATGGCATGAACGGACAGGGACAATAGGAGGTTGAAGTCACAACCTCACCCCATAATTCTCTTTACAATACGATGCTTGCATAAAGTTGTGAATCAATTCAGCATCCCTTGGCAGCAACCCTACCATAGCAGCGCCCTAGCCAGGAGATGGAGGGGAGAGGGGGGGGGGGGGGGGGGGGAGGGGGTGAGTTGAACAAACCCCTCCCGACGACTCCACGCACTCACCCACTACAAATTATATAGAACCCTAACCCTAACCCTCTACCATAACTTGGACCCCCCCCCCCCACCTTTTTTTAGCTGATGAACCTTGGGCAGAAAATATTTAGTTGAAGGCGAGGTATTGGACTTTAAACCCGAAATACTTAGAGAGGATTAAGAAATTACATCATTCATATCCACAGCATACAGCAGGGGCGGATACAGGATTTTCCAAAGGGGGGGGGGGGGGGGGGGGGTAGTCTCGTACCCAGACCGTCTATGACGTAAGCGATTATCGCTGTAAACAGTATACGCGATAATCGCTTACGTCATAGACGGTCTGGGTACGAGACTGGGGGGGGGGGGGGGGGGGGGGGGGTTTGAGGCCCGCGATATGAATGCGGGGAGGGGGGGGGGGGTCCGCTTCAGGTGTGATACGAAAAGCGGGGGGTGGTTCTATCCGCTTTAGACCCGACACGAAAAGCGGGGGGGCTGGGGTGCTGTCCGCTTCAGGCCCGATACAAAAAGCGGGGAGGGACGGGGGGGGGGGGGGGGGGGGGGGGGCTGCTTAGCAGATAAGGAGGTACCTTATATGAAAGGGGGGGGGGGTTTGCAACCCCCCAACCCCCCCCCCCGTCACCTTGGATCCGCCTCTGTACATGCTCCACTGCATACAACTCGCGCTACGAGTCATACGATTCTTGATACTTGTCTTTTGATTCATTGACAAGTTTATTGATGCGCTCCATGCTGGCAATCCTGTATACCAGTTCCGACTACGAATCCATAAAGTTTTTATTGACCACTACAGTATGTCCATAATGCTCTACGTTCGAACTCACATTGGAGAAATACAGTCATACATTCTTGATCGAGAGGTTCAAACTAATATCTTAATTCGTATCAAAGTATTTCTATTTTTACGTAAGTTATCTTAATTTGCATGTGTTGCATAATTCATTGTGGTTTGCGTATTCTTGATACTTCGAGAATACGCGCAATGAATAATTGTCACCTGTGGATTCTTAAAATATACCAGGTGGATATTCGAAATATACACTACCCTTAGTATATTGACGGTATACGCGAAATATACGCAAAAATATACTCTAGCGTATACTACGATTTTTGCACATGCAGTGCATGTCAATTCAGCAATCCGTTGGCCTTCTGACGCATTCAGCTTTGGTGACTGAAGTGTTTTGCTCAGAATATCCGTGCGTCCTAGGACAAACTCTCCAAGCACTGAACCAAACATATACTCGAACTTACTCATATAAGTATCAATACCAGCAATACGAGCACGAGTTTTAGAATCGGAAATGATATCTTTTGCCTTCTCCCCAAATTCTTGACAGAAATATAGAATAGTTATTGATAACGCTGGACAGTGAATCAGCTTTTACAATCCACTGGGTTGGGCACAGCGTTCTGAATCCAGGTAGTTCAGGAGATATTTCTGACTTAATTTTTTCAAAAAGGGTGTCACATCGTGGAGAAAACTTCAGTAGCTTCGGAATTTCATTCGTTATATCAAGTGTGTCACGTAACATCTTTTACTTCGCACAGTATCACATGCTGCCAGGTTGAGTGCATGGCCATAACAGTGTGTGTAAACAGCACGTGGCTCACCTTTAAGTATTTGAGTAGCAGTGCCATTTCTAATACCAGCCATGTTACTAGCAGCATCGTAGCACTGACCGCGACACTTATTGAGCTCCAAATTCATGCTTCGACTTCTTTCATGACAACTAAACCCACCTTTGTTTCCACTGGAGTTTTTCCAGTTACTGTAACCGCTGTATATAAAAGCGTCATCAACATTTCCATCATCCTTCATTTTGCCAGTCTCTATTGCCATGATGTGACAAAAACCAGTATCTTTGCTCTCACCGTAATGTAGCCAGTGCCACTGCTGAAACTACCCGCTCTGAAAAGCGCGATGCTGCTTTCCAATTTGTCACTTCGAAAATATCAACGTTGCCAGGTTGATGAGGTTTTTCCAAAACAACTGCCGAACGTGTAGCCATAGTTAGTCCACAGATATTAGTTTATGAATATCTCCGGTCATGTGCACACGCAAACTTTGGTCACTAACACTCTGAGGTGACGACTACATGACCAGAGATCTATGTATGATCTCTGACATGCAAGATTGAATATAACTGCATGTAATTACTTGAGCACGTCAATGTGAAACATTTATAATTTTTATTTTTTATTTTTGGGGTATAAAAAGTGGTCTGGCTAAAGCCCGACCGGCCTGACCATTTGCGCCGGGCCTGAAGTGTGTGAACTTTTCAACTACATTGCCGCAGCCGCTTCTACTATCCTCTCTCCTTCGAGCGTGCGTGAACGTTTGATCATGGGTCTCAAACCTAGCGACCTCATCTCTTATCTGTGTCTCCCACCGCCGCATTATTCATCTACCACTGCAGCCACCTGGCTCCTCTCCGCAGGCACTTAACTCGTCACCATAGCCTCACGACATCTCCCCCCCCCCTCCTCTCCCTCACCTCCACTTTGTCCAATCCATATCGGGCCCAATTTTACATCGGCCCCCATCCTCTTCCTCTCTACCCAGGTGTCCTTCAACCGAACTTCCATCTCCTAGAGATCAGCGCCACAACATACACAGCTGCCACAATCACAGCTGCCTCAACCTGAACCCCAGCTGCTACAATCACATGTACAGCTGCTGAGTCCATCATCACAGGTCCAGTCCACGTTTCTCTTGCTGTCCTTATCAATCTCTCACCCATTGGCATCACTTTCATTTCAACCTCCATTGACTTCATGCTAGCGTACCCCAACCAAGCATCCCCTGTATAACAGCTCAAATTACCGCCTCGTCAGCCTGCTTTGCATACTCCTACTTCCCAACAGCAGCTTCCAGTTGCTCCAACCAGAACCACTTCAGGTACCTCCATCAGGGAGCTTCATGCAGAAATCCCATGCAGGATTTACTCAACCAGTCATAGTCATGCTCATGCACAGGTTGCCGCCGTCTGGTTGAGGAATGTTTAGAGTTGATTGCCCTGTCAATGTGGAAGGCTCACATGACACTTCGCACACAGAATATCCTTCCAGGAGATATCCCCCTCGCCGTTCTAGAAGGATCACTATGAGAACCCTTATATTTTGTATTGTTCGCGTATTTGGGGGTCTTGTCTGGTGTGGATTATCTCGCAGCTGGAGGAGAAGGAAGGCGCAGCTTGGCGACGCTAGCACGAGCGGCGCGATGCTGCGGCTAGATTGATCCTCACATTTACATGGTGGCAGCAGTGGGATCCATCCTTGACAGTTGTGCAGGGAGACATGGATCCCGGATTAGTTGAGTGAATTGTTGTGGCCGAGGTTCCGAGCGCATAGTGCTGGAAGCCATTGAGGTGGATCCAAAGGGCGGAAGACGACTATATCCAGCAAAAAGGTCTTGGAAAAGATTTTCCGGCCCAAGATCTTGACCAACTTGCCCAAGATCTTGCCCATGGTGCCAAGATTATGCCAGCCATGTTCTGGCCAAGACCTTACCCAAGTCACACAGGATTTCAGAAAAGAGGGGGGGGGGGTTGCTAATTAATATTCATGAAGCGGGGAGTCTGAGGCGGAGCCCTAGCCGCCAACGCTTTTTAATTATATCATGCGCACAACAATACATAATACTGCCTTGCCGTTTGTTTGCTCGCAGAGCTGCAGTTGTATTACGAATTTCAGCCATCTTTACATCGAATTGTTACTAATCATTACGGGTTTGAAAGGGGGGTTGCAACACCCCCAACCCCCCCCCCCCCCCCCTCCCCCGCAACCCCCCCTTCCCCCCCGGATCCGCCTCTGCAAGATATGGCAAGATCTCGGCCTCCTGGCAAGATCTTGGCCTCCTGCCACGATCTTACTCTTATTGGCCAGAATCTTACTCAAGAAATTTTTTGCTGGGCTAGCGCCCAAAAAGTGGCATACCTGAGGATAGAAGGGCTGAAGAGGACCAGCGGTGTCCAAGAGTGGAGAACCTGAGGGCGATATGCGTTTCCGAAGCTCAAAATTGAGTACCAGTGGTTAAGCAGGCTAAGCGCGATAGTGGACGACCGGGTTGATCGATAACGTGAGTCCGGATGTTTGAATACCTATGATCGAGAATATCTGCGATTGAATTCTGAGGTTGGCTGGAGCGACTCGTGCAGAAGCTAAAGGGAAATTCTATAGCACCGCAGACTGCATGCAAGACAATGCGTGGGTTTGGCAGAGTCGACAAAACTATGTCGCAGAAGAAGAGGGAAGTCAGGAAGTGTCAGGGTTGTCGATCTGCCCAGACTATGGATGAATAGAGGTGTTAAGTGGGTCTGAATAGTGGGAGCCTTGCGTTCTACCTTTGTTGGACTGCACTATATAAATGCATAGATGCTTTAGAGTAGTATATATGATAAATGTGTATTGTTCGCGTATTTGGGAGGATCTCGTCTGGTGTGGATTATCTAGCAGCTGGAGGAGAAAGAGCAGCTTGGCGGTGCTAGCAAGAGCGGCGTGCATCCTCTTGGGTCCGAACAAGAAGTTCAGCAGGGAGACTCTTAGGGTACTCTCGTTGTTCTCTCTAGTTTTGCTTAAACTGCTACTTCTGACAATGAGTGTTCCGAGCATTTGTTCACATTGTGGTACCTTCATGATGGCATTCTTGCAGATTTTAAGGCTGCAACTCTCCACAGTCACCAAGTTGGTCCCACTACCAAGTGTGAGGTTTTTTCTCATGATGAACTTGTTCAATCTATTGCTTCTCACAGAGAGTGAGCCAACCATTTGTTGAACTTGGGGTACCTTTGTACTCCTGCAAGTCCTTAAGCTGCAGTTAGTCATGCTGCACTCAGCAAGTCGTCCCCCCCCCCCCCCCCCCCCCCCCCCCTTCCAACCCCTGAGCAATTGGTGCTTCGGACTCTCACTGGTTGTATGTTCAGTTGAGCCTTTAGGCCTCTGCAGGTTGCTTTTACATCGTTCAGTTGCTTATTTGCATTAATTATCAAACTGATTGTGCAGGTCCTATTGATGAGTTCATTCTGCAAGCTTTTACCAAATACAACAGCTTGGTCCTCCTGCAAGGTCAGTCTCAGTGGAGCCTTTGTTTTACTCTGGTCTCAGCCAAAAAAAACTTATTTAGCAGAATTGATGACCATCAATTCGACCAGTTGCATCTCATCTCAATTCCAGCCAACCATACCTCTGTTATCGGTCTCTTCGCACATGCTTCATCGTGTGTAGCTGTAATACCTTCTAAGGGACTTGGTCTTAGCTTGGAGTTGAAGAGTTCCAGGCACTTTTAAATGGTGCCTTGTTTGGGACAGACACATCGTCACCGGGACTTTGCCCTTACTGCCCTGATTGTCCTGACCACCGGGGGTGGGGATGTTGTTCTGTGCCACAATGCCCTGACATATGTTTCAAACCATTTTATTCATAGAGCTCGACTTGGTGGACAAATTGAAGTAGATCATGGGTCTGGAGCTGATAGTTCACATAGTCTGCCAGCAGACATCCTGGTACTCAACTGATCTCTCTGCATAACTCAAATACATTGAACAAGCAGTAGTTACAGGGTAGGTCAACAGCTGGTAAGGCCTAAGCTCACAAGCACAAGGCCAAAGATCAGAAGTGCAAGAGTTAGGATGGATCTGCATCCTCTTAGTGCTACAGACCTTTGGCTGTTAAGGTAAGGATGCGTTTCCTCCTGGCCCTGCTGCTCTAGTGCAGCAAGTTAAAGGCCATCACAAACATCTACCAGAGTTCTATATTCACATTAGTTCGCTGTAATGCTAGAGCCTTCCTCTCCCAATCAAGGTTAGGACAAGGGCTGAAGTTAGTCTTAGCATTGTGAATTCTCGGTGGGATCTTAGGGTTTGTGCCAGGGTTTTTGTTAGACACTGTCCGTATTTGTGCATTATCTTTCAGTTGTGTTCATATAAGTGTAAATAATAATGACATGAAGAATGTGCACTTTTATTCTGGTGAGATATTTCAATACTCCTAGCATGGCATCCAAATAGTTTGGTTTCCTTGCTCAACATTCTGCTTGTACTCAGTTACTGATAACTCTGAACAATTGGACATTGAATGTTGACAATGGCATGAAGGTGGATGTTGTGTATACTGATATTGCTAAAGCCTTTGACATTGTCTCCCATTCGAAATTATTGCTAAAGGTTGAGGCTTATGGCTTTAAATCAAACTTACTTCAGTGGATAAGAGCCTTTTTAAACGACCGCACACAATGCGTATATGTAGGACTTGATGCATCATCTCCTAAATCCATCACCAGTGGTGTACCTCAGGGTTCTGTCCTTGGCTCTATCTTGTTTCTGATATATGTAAATGACCTTCCTAACCATGCCCAATCTCCAGCTGCCGATGACACAAAACTGTACCTTGGTTATACTGAAAATTAAAATACACCACTTATACAATCCTTAAATCAATTTTGTTCATGGTCCAAGACATGGCAACTGACTGTTGCTTATTCCAAGTGCTCTGTCATTTCCTTTGGTTCTCATGGTTATGAGCCTACTAAACCTTCCTCACTTTCTGGTATTCCTTTGCAATTCGTATCATCTATAAGAGATCTTGGGGTGTGTTTGAATTCATATCTTACGCCAAGTACGCACTGCTCAAATATTGCTGCCATGGCTTTCAATAGGAGCTGTCTTCTCTTAAAATGCTTTCATTCTAACGATGTGTCTCTCCTTGTGCGTCTTTATAAGGTATATGTTCGTCCCCTTCTGGAAAGTAATATCCAAGTTTGGAATCGTTGGTTCCATAAAGATATTCAATGCATTGAACATGATCAGAGATTTTTCACTCGTGCCATAATCAAACATGCTGGTATACCACGTATTGGTAATAATGATCGTCTTGTGAACCTGGGTTTACAGTCCTTAGAGTACAGGAGAGTCTTCTACGACCTTGTCATGTGCTACAAGATCTATTATAACCTGGTTGATTTACCCTTTGAGAGTTTTTTCACCAAACCGGCTAGGCCGTATTCCATCTGAGGTCATCCTTGTATCCTGCGATCCAATCATTTGACCCATCATGCATTCTGAGTGCATTTTTTCACTGAACGTGTGATACCTATATGGAACCACTTACCCTAAGATGTTGTCACTTCATTGAACATTACAGTTTTTCATCCCCGACTTAGATCTCTTAACCTTTCACCCTTTTGTATGTTATATCCCTTCCATGTTTAGGCGTTTGTAAGTGCACATACACATCGTGCCACTACTTGCCTTTTTGCATATGTATGTGTGTTTAAATGTATGCAATCAATCAAATCAAATCAAATCAAAATATGATCTTATTATAAAATATGTATATCAAAAGCAAATTTTAATAACTATCTTGTGATTCACAGAAATTCTGCCCGGTGATGCAATCAATTTGACTACCACAACCTCGATAATTGGAATAATTGCTGCAATGTGTGCTTTCACAATAATCTGTACTTTGATCATAGTCTTCATTGGTTATAAATGTAAAGCAAAAAGAAGGTTTCATATCAACACCCCAAGGTAAATCAAGACATAAGAAAAGTACTTGATTGTTGTAGTATACGTCGAATATTTTGCAACTCACAGCTATTTAAATCACTCTTTCCATACTCTGTCTTGCATCCTTTCAGTAATATGACTTCTGGTGACCTAGGGATATACAAGTCACAATGCGAAGCTTATGAGCTTTCCAACATTGTGGCCTCTCAGCATCAGCCTGTAGATGACCATTACGTTATTACAAATAACAATCCGTCTGAAATCTCTTCAGCTGCAGAGACTCAAAAAGAAGAAGCTGTTTATGAACCAACATATTAATTAATGGACCGTTGATAATCGTTTTTAGATAAGACTATGTTGACTAGTGCTATGTAGTACTTTTAGTGATTGCTTAGCATTATATGCACATGTTGAATGTCTTTATAACGTGTGCTTCTTATTGTGTACTATGATAATGCTGTCAAAACATTTCCACGAGGAAAGGAGGCTGTTTTTTTTCAGTGCTAAATCACCCTCACAGATCACAGAAGGTACTGGTTTTTACATGATCAGGAATAATATATTAGAGTTATATGTTTCAAGCAAGCTGAAGTTCCAGGTAAGGACAATAACTTTAGGGTAGTAAGCAAAATTAATCGGGTTCATTGAACGCGAATATGATAAAATGAAGAAGGGAGCAGTTTGAACCTGTAGAAAAGATGAACTCCAACTACCAGCATAGGATTCCTTCAGCCTAATTAGGAAGCAGGAGACTATGTTGAAGTATTAATTCATGGTGGCTTCTGAAGTGGACAAAGCGTATCTTAGCTTCAGGTTTTCAGAAAGATGGCTGCATGAAAAGGCAATTTGGTGATAGTGTTTCATCTTGTATT
Source organism: Eunapius fragilis (assembly GCA_963681505.1). Lineage (NCBI taxonomy): Eukaryota > Metazoa > Porifera > Demospongiae > Spongillida > Spongillidae > Eunapius > Eunapius fragilis. Next base: position 4,646,562 of record OY811980.1, on the reverse strand, counting down.
TGTATACAGATGAGGTTTTTTGACGATGCAGTTGTACATGTACCGTAACTGGTATGAGAATCCAAAAGCATACGTGCATGGAGTAGGAAAACAGCCAGACTAAGGCAGAAGTAAGGGGGGGGGGGGGGGGGGGGGGGGGGGGGGGGGGATAAATGCATCCAGGAGACAAGGCTTACTGTTGACAAACCAGACCCAGTAGGAACAGGAGGAACTACTACAACAGGAATGGCCAGGAAACTATTATTTGATCCAGTGAAAATTTGGTAGGATTGTGTTCCTGTGAAGATCTGAGCAAATGGAAAATGTGATCAGAAGGTGTTTGATTAATTTACCTGTAGTATTAAGAACAATCTCCTCCACAAGTTGATGAAGATTGTATGGAACACCTTTTCAACGAGACATCATTAACTGAGTGAGCATTCGGCAAGCTTAAAAGTTCACACCAGCCATGCACCAAGCGCTAGCACATTCTGCTGCACTCGTAGCACCAAATGAGTCAACAGGACTTGGTGCTTTGTCTGAGCCATTTCAGCACAACAACATGTCCAGCAATTTCGGACATCCATAGACGTCTGTACATTGAAAACTCATGTAAAGTATTTGATTTTTAAAATACATGAATGCAGTAGGATTATTTTTCAAATTATAAATTATGCATTCTTTTATTTTTCACTTTCATCTTGCGAGCAGAAGAATCGACAACAAAATTAATTACTTTTGCCAATTACGTAATAATCTTATTTTGAGCCAATAATGATTAATAACATGCCAATGGTGGGCGCGTCCTTATGGAGCAAGTTATAGCAAGGATTATTAACAATTACAGGTTAATAATCCTTGGTTATAGGTGCTGGTGAGTGTGTGAGTGGGAGGAGCGTGTCGTTTTCTAAATGCTCGTAATGTGCGTCTGGTTCAAAACGTTTGAAAACTTCTTTCATCGGCGTACCTATATCGACGAACATGCACTCGGCGTGTATCAACCTGTTCTCTACGACTGCGTAAGTTAACGGTCTGTTGCTATATATCGCGCATGACAAGTACACCACGCGCGCGCACACAAACATTCACACATACGACTAGATCTTTTTCCTGGGTGTATATTAGGAAGAATCTCTTTTCTTTAGCTGATGCAGATTAACCAGTTGGATTGGTCTGTATCTCTAGCCGCTAGTCATTTATGTCATCTGGGTGTGGTCTATAGCCTGGGCAGAAATGTGTGTGTATGTGTGTGTGTGTGTGTGTGTGTGTGTGTGTGTGTGTGTTTGTGTGTATGTGTGTGTGTGTGTTTGTGTGTATGTGTGTGTGTGTGTGTGTTTGTGTGTATATATGTGTGTGTGCACTTTTTCCTAGGATGTATTAGGAGAATCTCTTTATGTAACCGGTTGGGTTGGTCTATGCGGACTATGCCCTGGGCAAGGAGTTTAAAAAATACTACCGTAAAGTACCACGAATAAGCTCCCCCCCTCCGCCCCCAACCCGAGAACTTACAAAAAGTTGTGTGTCATCTGGGTGTGGTCTGTACCCTACGCAAGAATTTGTGTGTGTGTGTGTGTGTGTGTGTGTGTGTGTGTGTGTGTGTGTGTGTGTGTATGTGTGTGTGCTCTTTTTCCTGGGATGTATATTAGGAGAATCTCTTTATGTAACCGGTTGGGTTGGTCTGTGCCCTGGGCAAGAATGTGTGTGTGTGTGTGTGTGTGTGTGTGTGTGTGTGTGTGTGTGTGTGTGTGTGTGTGTGTGGTGTGTGTGTGTATGTGTGCTCTTTTTCCTGGGATGCATGTTAGGAGAATCTCTTTATATAACCGGTTGATTTGGTCTGTGCCCTGAGCAAGAAGGAGTTAAATATCTCTAGACGCCAGTCAGTTGTGTCATCTTGTGGTCTGTACCCTGGGCAAGAATGTGTGTGTGTGTGTTTCAGTGTATACACACACACACACACACACACACACACACACACACACACACATACTCCCAGCTCTTTTTCCTAGGGCGTATACAAATCTTTTTAGCTGAAACCTGTTGGGTTGATCTGTACCCTGAGCAAGAATGGGTTAAATATCTCTAGCTGCTAGTCAGTTGTGTCATGTGGGTGTGGCCTTTTACCTGGGCAAGAATGGGTTAATGTTTAAATCTCTCAAGCTGCATGCTAGGCAGTTGGTCTGGGCAAGAATGATTCTCTAGTCGTTTCAATGTCTGGGTGTGGCCTGTACCCCAGAAAGGGTTGCTGGTCATTTTAATACCTGGGTGTGGTTTGTACACACACACACACACACACACACACACACACTCATGCACACATGCTCTCCCAGCTATGGGTTGTTTTGTTCATATCCAAAGCCTATGTACATATGTGGTTGTGTATTTGTCTGTTCCAGCTGCCTTTATCTGATTGTGGATACATGTACTTTTATTTTTAACCACCCAAATATCATACTGAACTTGTGCTCTCTTCAGGATGGTGGATGGCTGGTAACAAGGTTCTCTGGTTGTGAGTTCCATCTTTAAGCACAGTGTATGTGTATGTCCCAATCCCCTCCTCCCCTTTGAAGGGCTTAGTGTAGGAGAGGTTCACCGACCCACAGGGCTCTTTTTTATCGGCTATGTTACACGCAACCCCTCACAATCCTGGAAAATTCACCACACCCACAGGGCTCTTTTTAGTCCGTTCTATAACCAGAAAGTTCACCATAAGGTGTGAGGGGTTAAGTAACATAGCCGACTTAAAATACCCCTGTGAGTGTGGAGTACTTTCCTGGAGTGTGAGGGGTTAAGTTGCGTAGCCTACAAAAAGGGACCCCTTTGAGTGTGGTGTATTTTCCAGGAGTGTGAGGGGTTAAGGAAAATAGCCGAAAATTCACACACTCCTCACACACTCCTCACCACACCCACAGGGTTCTTTTTTGTCAGCTGTGTTCCAATTACAATCGTGCAAAGGGTCAAGCCAGACCTAGCAAAATGAGCCCTTTACTTTTTGAGTGTTTGTTCATATCGGGAGCCTATGTACATATGTGGTTGTGTATTTGTCTGTTCCAGCTGCCTATATGTATATGTACCTTTATCTGATTGTGGATTTGTGAGGTCTCTATTTACATGTACAGGGATATGGTATCTCACAACTTGCTAGAGAAGCTTATTGTTTCTGGGGAGGAGGGGGTTGGGACATATAGAGGTACTAAAAAAAAAAGAAGGGTTGGGAAGTGTAGAGTCAGTAAGCCTTCCAAAGCATATGGGTAATGAATAAGAAGGAGGTCATGTTAGCAGCTGCCTGGGAGTTCACCCTTGACAGCTACTCTATTGTAAAATAGTAATGTAGTTTATAGTTTATATGAGGGCTCCACATCTACACGCTGTGTGTGCTTGTGTGTGTGTGCGCATGCTTGTGTGTGTGTGTGTCTGTGTGTCTGTATGTGTGTGTCTGTGTGTGTGTGTGACATCTTGCCCTGCAACCCATTGACAATGTGCCATATGTTATATGTTGGGCCATTTCATTCACCCTCCTCTTCTCATTCAACAGATTATCGTCCACTATGGCAATGAGGAAATGAGAAATCCTGTGCAGCTGTCATTACAGGAACGTTTTCATTGTGAAACTGTACCTCCATTCGTTAACACACTTATTTATACATTTGTATGGTTATTGATTAAAGTTGTTATTGATATCTTAAAAAGGCACACCTACTGACAAATTACAGTGCTGTAGAGGCATGAGCTAGGTTACACAGGCAGATCTTTTCAGTGACTCTGTGGCAATTCATATCAGAACAGCCTTAGGGGTTGTGGCACAACTACCACTAAGAATTAACTACACTCCAACCCATATCTGGTGTTGCAGGAGGAGGTGGGGCACCTGTACATGTGTTACTGAAAATCTATTTTTATTTTTAATCATGGGCAGTGAATGGTTCCACCTACTCAGGGATGTGGTAGCAAGGGGGGGGGGGGGGGGGGGGGGGGGGGGTGCATGCCAATGGGCAACCTAAAATTGCTATTACCTGACTCCAATGGACAAAAGGTTTTCCCTAACCCTGGATAGAACACTCCAATATTATTTTAGGAGCATGGCAATATATATGGGGGGGGCACAGCGAAACCGTTACATGGACACGGTAACGTCTCATCACGTGACCTTACCCGTCCCTTTGATGTAGGTGGATACCGTTGAAATCAATTTCAACGGGCCGTCTGTGGACTGAGAGTGGACGGTAACGTCTCTTTCCCCGTCACTCTGTCACGTCATTTATACGTTAAAATCCGTCACTTCGGTAAATCGACGGTTAAAGAGGTTCGCTTTTTACCGTGTCGCACCGTCGGTACGTTTTAGGCACCGCGCCGCTTCTACCCATGCAGCACCCACACTATCACATGCACCTTTCTCAGATTCTGAAGCAGTTTTGAAAAAGTCATTGTACAAATACATAGGCATGTACGAAAGGGAAACGCAAGTATTTTGCTTGGTCTCTGTACGTATTGATGTACAAAACAACTGTACTGGTAGGATTCTGTCCTGTTGAAAGATACGATTATAGGATGAGAACCACACGAAGTACTTGCTTAATCACAATTGTGGTTAGGTTATTGATGACACGGGCGTGAACCTGTACGACAGTCGCACAACTCTCTCGTCATCAAACCTTCATCTGTTACAAAAAGTCGCAGGTGAGAAAAAGAGATTCTTTTGCACATACCTCATTGCGCTCCAAAGACAAACAAAGTAACTTCGACTGTAAGCGAGGAAACAAAAATCATAAGCCCAACAATAATAATACAACAACTTACAGATTGGAAAGAGTATACCGTAATGCATGCGCAAGGCACAACTCTCTTGCCAGCAAACGTTCATCTGTTACAAAAAAAAAAGAGATCTTGTGACACATTGACATACCTCATGGCGCTCCAGAGTACGTTCGTGGAAAGGGTAAGCGAGAGGAAATACAAGTAAGTATCAGATATCAACTTACATAACGAAAAGCACGTACTTCCGCGTTACAACCTATTCCTGTAGACTGAAAGAAGGGGGTTCGTCACAACAAAAATGGCGCCTACCGACACATTTACCTGATGAGGCCACGCCCGTGAAGGTCCACACCTCCAGGAGACCAGTATCTGCTGATTTTGAAGCATTCTGGACAGGACATGTACATGTAGATCTACACACGTATTCCCCACAGTGGTGACAGTAGCGTCGCTTGCCGCTCATTTTCACTTACATCAGTCAGAATAATAATAATAATAATCATGTGACCATGACGTCAATAACTATGTGGACGGTACCGTGCTGTAGCGTTCGTCGATTACCATTGTACATACACGGGCACCGTCACTAAACGTTTCCGTGACATTTACGTAGAAGCCCGTCGTGTTCGAAAGAGACGGAGTACCGTTGCAACCCGTCTCCGGATAGCGGTTTCGCTGTGGGGGGGGGGGGGGGGGGGGGGGGGGGAGAAATGCTACCTGACACTTATGTAATTACTTCTCACTCCAGCGATGGACAATTAGTACTTCCCCTCTGTACTGGACCAACTTGGGATTGCCTGTTGCTGTGTGTGTCTGTGTATGTGTGTGTGTGATGATGGGGGTGAGGGTGGTGAGGGTGGTGATGATGGTGATGATGATGATGATGATGATGATGATGATGATGATGATGATGATGATGATGATGATGATGATGATGATGATGATGATGATGATGATGATGATGATGATGATGATGGTGGTGATGATGATGATGATGATGATGATGATGATGATGATGATGATGATGATGATGATGATGATGATGATGATGATGATGATGATGATGATGATGATGATGATGATGATGATGATGATGATGATGATGATGATGATGATGATGATGATGATGATGATGATGATGATGATGATGATGATGATGATGATGATGGTGATGATGATGATGATGATGATGACTACCACCAGTAACCAGTAACGTTAACATTATTAACGTTAATGTTATTAAGCAACTTGATGTTCACCTATGTCACAAGGTGAGGGGGTGGGTCATCATAACAAATACTTTAGCGCAAGCGATAATATTGCCGAGCTGTATTAGTGCAAATGATATGATATGATATGTAGTAATATACATGTTTGAACCTGCATGGCATGTATACATCAGATAAGATGCTGACTATCATGTGCTGCTGACACTACTCTCAGTTAAATTCAATGGTTGCGAAGGGATTGAACATTCCTATATAGTCAATAGACAAAGATCAGTTTGATGCTGGGACTACTCATACTTGTAATGTCATTTTTCTTTATAGGTCAATAATGATTAATAACATCAAATGTGGGCGCGCCCTTATTGTAAGTGCTGGTGCGTGTGTGAGTGGGAGGAGCGTGTCATTTTCTAAATGCTCGTAAAGTGCCCTAGGTTCAAATATTTCTTTCATCGGCGTGAATAGACGAACGTGCGCTCGGCGTGTATCTTTCTGTTTTTCTTTTTTGCCATTCGCTCGGCAATTATATCCTCTACAAAGTAGATGTCTTTGTATGCGGCGGGAAGAAATCGATTTTTAATTGTTTATTAATTAACAGATAATAACCGGCTGTTTTACCGCAATCGACCGGTTATTTTTTAAACAATCGATTACCTTAACCGACCGGTTTTTAAATTTTCAATAACCTTAATTAGACGGCTTAACGGTTTCCAATAAATGCGCAATTCGATGAAGGCTTTCCGCCATTTCGATTTCTCTATTAATGGCACTCTTGTTTGTCCATTTTATTGCCATTTATTGATCTTTCGTTTTATGACATAATCACATTTTGTCAGACATTCGCCTCATTTCGATGGCAGCTTGGATTGGAAATTCGAGAATTTGAACGATTGCGTAAAATGGGTTCAATTATTGGTTTTGTCAAATTTAAATAATTTGGAAAATCGAAAATTTGAAATTTTAGTATGGAACCGAAGTGAGTCCGGATTGGAATCGGGCTTTCTAATAACTACGAAGCCACACCTATATCCCGGTTGTCCTTTGCTTGCATATATTCTGCGGGTTCTAGCTCCGCAACTGAGACTATACGCGAGTGGTGATGTGGGGTGCAGTGGTGATGTGGGGTGCAGTGGTGATGTGGGAGTGTAGTGGTAATGTGGGGTGATGTGGGAGTGTAGTGGTAATGTGGGGTGCAGTGGTGATGTGGGAGTGTAGTGGTAATGTGGGGTGCAGTGGTGATGTGGGAGTGTAGTGGTAATGTGGGGGTGCAGTGGTGATGTGGGTGAGTGCAGTAGTGATGTGGGAGTTAGTGGTGAGTGGGAGTGTAGTGGTAATGTGGGGTGCAGTGGTGATGTGGGTGAGTGCAGTAGTGATGTGGGAGTGTAGTGGTGAGTGGGAGTGTAGTGGTAATGTGGGGTGCAGTGGTGATGTGTGGGTGCAGAGGGCATATCCAGAAATGAGCGGTCAAGGGAAAAGCTAATTAATTCGCGGTTTGCGAATCAGCGAATATTCCCGTATATTTTCCCATAGAAATGTATGGGGTCCTTCAATACCAAGCACACCAGATTTTTCTCAGCTTTTGCCAAAAGAAATTGTTTGTATACTACATTTGCCATGATTTTTAGTGGGGTCGCCGTATTTTTTCCTATTTAAGGTTAGGCTTCCCTAGGATTGTCATAACATTGTGCTCAATGTACAGGTAGTCAGTGGGAGCGTTTCTCATTACAATATTCCACGACCATTTGTGTCAACACCTTAACGATTTCCTATTTTGCCAAGAGAGAAACACATAGTTAGTACATCGAAGAACTATATTATGCATTGAAAACTAGGTCTTCCAATTTAAAAATCGGCTTCCATAATTGGAAGAAGTATTCCATATTGAATCAGCATGTTGTCTCCGTCTCGTGCCCTCACAATTGTACGTACGTCGCAACAGCAGTTGACATAGAGCAAATGACACAGAGACCAATACAGAGACAGATTTGGGACCGGAAGTCGACACAGAGACCGATTTGGGCGTGATCCCACCAGAAGCCGGATATTAGTAACGTACGGCAAGCAGGCAAGCTGGGAATGATAAATGGTGTCTCATTCCATCGTAACGATGGGAAATTGACATCTTCGTAGCAACCCGAGGCTGCTAAATTTTGCCTTTAGCCTGCGACGTGCACGTAAGTATTAGTTCAGCGCCACACTCGGATCACGTGCCATCCCCCTGATAATTATCGCGCAACATCACAGTTATAAATTCAAAGCTTCTGGGGGCCCCTATGGGGGGAGCATACAACGCTCCACACAAGGAGTTGTGAGGAGCGTTGTACCAGAAACATTGAATCTCCAATCGTTGTAACTATGTCGGGGGGATGGCACGTGATCCGAGTGTGGAGTTGAGCTAATACGTACGCACGTGTACGTCGCAGGCTAAAGGCAAAATTTAGCAGCCTCGGGTTGATACGACGATGTCAATTTCCGATCGATGGAATGAGACACTATTTATAATTTCATTAAGTTAATACTTATGTACATCTAGTTAGTCTCGCAAGCCAGGACGTAGGAGGACTGGGGCCCTCGTCACAGTCCTGCTTACGTCGAATGTACAATAACTAAGTACGTTAATTAGGCTTGCAGCAGGGCGATGTCAACTTTACGCAATATGACGTAACCATATGACATACTTATATGACAGTTCGATTTGGGCGTTGCCCTGGACCGGAAGTCGACACAGAGACAGATTTAGGCGTGGCCACAACATACATAGGATACTAGTAATGCACAGCAGGAAGGCAAGCTTATGTCTCATAGCCTCCATTCCATGGTCATGTCTCATACATTTTTGTGTCACATAGCCTCCACTACATGCTCCTGTCCCATGCCCTTCCTTCACTGTAAATTCTGAGTGGGGGGGAGGTGTGGTTGAGTTAAATCACAGGCGTAATTTTGTGTTGGAATTTACTCTGAAACCACAGATGGACCATATTTTAATTTCATCTGCATGTCACACCCTTGCAGCTACAGGTAAACACACACACACACACACACACACACACACAAACACACCATTAACATCCATAACTCCCTACATGTGTGTCTCTTAACCTCCAGTACATGGTACTGTATTGTAGCCTGCACTACATTTTTGTGTGAGGGGGTTCATACATCTGTGCGTGCAGAGCATAAATCCCAACTAAAAATAAGGGTTGCTATCAGCACGGCAGTGGTTTTAAACTCGACCACACCTCCCCCCACTCTGAACTTATAGAGAAGGAAGGGCATGGGACATGAGTGGAGGTTATGTGACAATACTTTAACTCGCATGTCACACCCCCTTGCAGATGTATGTAAACACACACACACACACACACACACACACTCACATTAACACTTAGACATGTACACAAACCTCACAGGCTTGCGTCTCGCAGGACTGCATGGATCTCATAGCCTCCACTACATGTCTCATATCCTCCCCTGAATGCCCATGCAGGTCTCCTAGGACCCCAAGGGGGGGGAGGGGGAAGATGAGCCTGTACCCCTGTACCCTTACGTTCCCCCCCCCCACACACACACCTTATGCCACCCCCTCTCCCAAATCAACCACTGCTTTGTGTCTCATTGTCTTCCACTACAAACTCATGTGACCATGCCCTTGACAACCTTCACACACTGACTAACACAAACCATTCATGCTTGTGCTTCTCCATTACATGTTCCTATCTCATGCCTGCATTAAATGCTCATGTCTCATAACCTCCACTGTGATGCCCTTGTCTCACTATATATGGTGAAGCCATGGAAGTTTGAATGCTACATTCTCAGGGTGCTTGTCTATATAAACTTTAGTACATGTACCTCAGATCTACCACATCTGATCTGATTGGGCAGCAATAATAAAGGCTTCCCATTATAGCCTGCACACATCTCTATAAATCCTTGAACTTACAGAACTTACTGTTCAGTAAGGACCATGTGTAATGGTACCATTGAGGGACGAAAAGAGTCACATCACCTTTGTACATGCACACACACACCACACAACACACACTGAACTTGAGCACATAGTGAAGGGGTCACATGAGCATGTAGTGGAGGTAATGAGATAAAAGCATGTAGCAGTGGCGGATTTAGGATTTGGGAGGGTGAGGGCACAAGGTATGGGAGGGTCCACTCATACTGCAACTGGGGGGGGGGGGGGGGGGGGATGCTGTAAGCTTGCCCATTCGGTGAGGCTTACCATGGTGCCTTCACATGGATGCACTGGCTATATATGGTGCCTTCACATGGATACACTGGCTATGGTGCCTTCACATGGATACACTGGCTATGGTGCCTTCACATGGATACACTGGCTATGGTGCCTTCACATGGATACACTGGCTATGGTGCCTTCACATGGATACACTAGCTATGGTGCCTTCACATGGATACACTGGCTATGGTGCAGGGGTGGCGCAACCGAGGGGGCAGGTCCGGCTTTGGCAGGACCAATCTTAATACTGAGCTTAAATATATTAGTTTCTTAAATCCTAATACTAAGCATCTACAAAGAGCAGTTGGATGATGTTGATTTATCTTCAATAGCGAATGAGTTTGTTTGTGGAAGTGAACATAGAATGCATGTTTTCGGTAAATTTTATTATGGCCACGCCCAAGCCGGACCAAATCTGAATTGCTTCCGCCACCCCTGTGGTGCCTTCACACATGTGAAGGCACCATAGCCAGTGCATCCATGTGAAGGCACCATGGTAAGCCTCACCGAATGGGCAAGCTTACAGCATCCTCCCCCCCCCCCCCCCCCCACAGTTGCAGTATGAATGGACCTCCCATACCTTGTGCCCTCACCCTCCCAAATCCTAAATCCGCCACTGCTACATGCTTTTGTCTCATTACCTCCACTACATGCTCATGTGACCCCTTCACTATGTGCTCAAGTTCAGTGTGTGTTGTGTGGTGTGTGTGTGCATGTACAAAGGTGATGTGACTCTTTTCGTCCCTCAATGGTACCATTACACATGGTTCTTACTGAACAGTAAGTTCTGTAAGTTCAAGGATTTATAAAGATGTGTGCAGGCTATAATGGAAGCCTTTCATGTACAGGTACTTGTAGTGACTGTGAATATTATTGCTGCCCAATCAGATCAGGTGTAGGAGACGGGCCACACAAGCATGTGAACTTAGTGCAGGCTGCTATGAGACACTGTAGGCTAGCATGAGACATAAGTATGTAGTGATCTATGGAGGTTATGAGACACAAGCATATAGTGCAGGCATGAGATAGGAACATGTAGTGGAGGCTATGAAGCACAAGCATGAATGGTTTGTGTTTGTCTGTGTGACATGCTGTTGAAAAAAAAAACAATATGGAGAGTGGCTAATACATCTGTGTATGCAGAGCATAAATAAATAAAAAAGAAGGGTTGCATTTCACCTCCGGCTTGGCTTTAACTTGACCACGCCTCCTCCCCACTCTGAACTAGAGCACATGGTCAAGGGCATGGTCACATGAGCATGTAGTGGAGGTGATGAGACACAAAACAGTGGTGGATTCAGGATTTGGGAGGGGGAGGGGGTGGGGGTGGGGGTGGGGTGGGCACAAAGTGTGAGAGAAGTTCACAGCAAGGGGGGTGGAGAGAATGCTATTAGCTCTTCCATTGGGTCCGTAGCTAGGGTTAGAGGGGGGGGGGGGGGGGGGGGGACGCTGAAAGCTCGCCTATCATGTGAGGCTTTGCCCATATGCCTTTTCAATTATGGTATTCTTGGCATTAAAAATCTCATAGTAAAATACAATGGATACTTTTTAAAATTGTAACAGTGGTGGATTCAGGATTTGGGGGGGGGGCGGCCACAAGGTGTGAGAGGGGTCCCCATCTAGGGAGTGGTGAGGGAACACTTTAATTATAGTGAAGGAATTGTATGGGGAGGAAGCTATGAGATGCAAAAAATGTATGAGACAAGACAGTGTAGTGGAGGCTATGAAACACAAGCATCTACTGCAGGGCTGAAAGCAACCATTCTTTTTAGTTGGAATTTACGCTCTGCATGCACAGATGCACAGATGTATGAACCCCCCACCATACATTAATTTGCATGTCACACCCCCTTGCATATATATGTAAATACACACACACACACACACACACACACACATTAATACGTAGAACCACACAAAACTCACATGCTCGTGTCTCACAACATGGTCAGGACTACATGTATCTCATAGCCTCCACTGCATGTCTCATATCCTCCCCTAAATGCCCTGGTCACCTAGTCCCCACTACACAGTAATGGACCCGGGGGAGGTGGGATGGGCCTGTGCCCTTAGCTCCCTCCCCTTAAAATAAATAGCTTTAAAGGGAGTTTGGTATGAGATTATTAATGCCAAAAACACCACAATTGTAAAGGTGTATGGGGTAAGCCTCACTGGATGGGCGAGCTTACAGCGTCCCCCCCCCCCCCCCCCCAGCTGCAGTGGGCACTGACCCTCCCATACCTTGTGCCCTCACCCTCCCAAATCCTAAATCCGCCACTGCTACATGCATGTGTCTCATCACCTCCACTACATGCTCATGTGACCCCTTCACTATGTCCTCAAGGTCAGTGCATGTGTGTGTGTGTATGTGTGTGTGTGTGTGTGTGTGCACGTACAAAGGTGATGTAACACTTTTTGTCCCTCAATGGTAACATTCTTATACATGGTGCCTTTCTGAACAAGTGATAGGCAGGAATTTATTTTGAAAAGTGTGCAGTCAAGACTTATCTATAATGAAGCCTTTCATGTACAGGTACTTGTAGTGACTGTGAAATTATTGCTGCCCAATCAGATCAGATGTGGTAGATCTGAGGTACATGTACTAAAGTTTATATAGACAAGCACCCTGAGAATGTAGCATTCAAACTTCCATGGCTTCACCATATATAGTGAGACAAGGGCACCACAGTGGAGGTTATGAGACATGAGCATTTAGTGCAGGCATGAGATAGGAACATGTAATGGAGAAGCACAAGCATGAATGGTTTGTGTTAGTGTGTGAAGGTTGTCAAGGGCATGGTCACATGAGTTTGTAGTGGAAGACGATGAGACACAAAGCAGTGGTTGATTTGGGAGGGGGAGTGGCATAAGGCGTGAGGGGGGAGGGAGGGGGAACGCTGTAAGCTCACTCACTGTGTGAGGCTATGCCCCATGTGCCTTTGCATTTGTGGTGTTTCGGCATTAAATATCTCATAGCAAACTATTATTTATTTTAAGGGGAGGAAGTGAGGGGTACAGGGGTACAGGCTCATCTCCCCCCCCCCCCCCCCCCCCCCCCACTCGGGGTCCTAGGAGACCTGCATGGGCATTCAGGGGAGGATATGAGACATGTAGTGGAGGCTATGAGATCCATGCAGTCCTGCGAGACACAAGCCTGTGAGGTTTGTGTACATGTCTAAGTGTTAATGTGAGTGTGTGTGTGTGTGTGTGTTTACATATATCTGCAAGGGGGTGTGACATGCGAGTTAAAGTATTGTCACATAACCTCCACTCATGTCCCATGCCCTTCCTTCTCTATAAGTTCAGAGTGGGGGGAGGTGTGGTCGAGTTAAAAACCACTGCCGTGCTGATAGCAACCCTTCTTTTTAGTTGGGATTTATGCTCTGCACGCACAGATGTATGAACCCCCCCCCCCACACAAAAATGTAGGCTACAATACAGTACCATGTACTGGAGGTTAAGAGACACACATGTAGGGTGCTATGGATGTTAATGGTGTGTGTGTGTGTGTGTGTGTGTGTGTGTGTGTGTGCATTTACCTGTAGCTGCAAGGGTGTGACATGCAGATGAAATTAAAATATGGTCCATCTGTGCTTTCAGAGAGTAAATTCCAACACAAAATAACACCTGTGGTTTAACTCAACTGCACCTCCCCCCACTCAGAATTTACAGTGAAGGAAGGGCATGGGACAGGAGCATGTAGTGGAGGTTATGTGACACAAAAATGTATGAGACAGGACCATGGAATGGAGGCTATGAGACATAAACTTGTAATGGACGCTATAAGCAAGGACCATGTAGCAGAGATTATGTGACACCAGCAGGTAGTAGAGACTATGAAACATTGGTATGTACTGAAGGCGATGATACACAAGCATGTAATAAGACACAAGCATGTTGTTGGAGACTGAGATAAAACCATGTAGTGGAAGTTATGACACACAAGCATGTATGGTTTGTGTGTGTATGTGTGTGGAGGGGTTACATATATCTGAAAGTGGGTGTAACATGCAGAAGAAATAAAAAACGGAGAGATATGGTGGTTGGTTAATACATCTGTGCGTACAGAGCATAAACTTTTCAGCGCAGCTGTAATTTTAACTTGACCCCGCCTCCCCCATGCATCGTTTCTCATGGATCTGTTATAGCATTGTACGTCGATAAATGGGCACGCAAGGAGTGCACTGAACCGACAGGCACACGATTTCTATAAAATGATGTTATGTGCGCGCGTATTCACTACTGCTATAGGCTAGTACATACCGTGTTGCGTAAGGCGATGGCAGCTGGCAGCTGAATCCGGCCACGCATTTCGATCGCTTAGCGAATTCCGTTCGCTACAGAAGTAAAAAAAGAACCAGACTGACGTTTGAAAAGCCGTAGATAAGGGGGAGCCTTGGGGGGGGGGGGGGGGGGGGGGGGGGGGGGGGCGTGACATTTATTAAAAATGTATTGGCATAATTATAAAAAGTATACACATCCTATAGGTCTCGTGAGCTAGCTCCCGCCATTCTTAATAATTTTATTGAATGGATTACGCAATGATAGACTTTTATGAATAAATAATGCGCGGTAGAAATTAATATTTTGTCTTGAATTTATTTACGGAATGGTTAATGCCACAATTTTTTGAAGTACATATACGATAATCGGACCGATTTATAGTACATTATAGACTGGTTTAAAATTCAATTTGAAAAAAAAAGCAAGATGACCGCCTATGTATGGGCCATTTCTGGATATGGGATGTGGGGTGATGTATGAAGCAATGGTGATGTAGGAGTGCAGTGTTGATGTGGGGTGATGTGTTGGTGCAGTGGTGATGTGTGGGTGCAGTGGTGATGTGGGGTTCAGTGGTGATGTAGGATTGTAGCCTGCTTCATTCTCGTCCTCTTCCACTTCTATCCCTCTGTCCCCATCACTTCCAGCTGCCCAGCCCCATCCATGTTATCATCACTACTGGCATTGTTGAAGTCGATATTTACAACGCAGAAATCTTCATCCCTGTTCATGGAGTCAAAGACCTCGTCATATCTAATGCCATTCATTGATTGTGTTTTGTGAGTGATGGTATCTACAGCACGCTTGGTACGGGCATATACTACGACCCGCCTCTCGACATTTTAACCGGAAATAATTATAATACAAACTAGCGTGTCCCGTGAAAAATCAGTTACGCGGACGTACGTACGTACGTTGGAAATTAGATACGGCGCTTTCATTAACAGCTGGACAACTGAGTTGTGATTAAGCAAAAGTACCTATTTGGGTGTTAAAAAAATGAAGGAAACAAGTAAATAAAAACATTCTCAATGAGAAAGTTGGTGGGATATAGGTTTTGCAGGCAAATAGTATACTAGTATACGGGTGCAAAAAGCAAGGAAACAAGTTTAATCAGAAGGGAAAATGTAATAGTCCTATATTTAGCACAGAAACAGCATATGCCTTAGTCGAAGTGTGCTAAATATAGGACTATTACATTTTCCCTTCTGATTAAACTTGTTTCCTTGCTTTTTGCACCAGTATACTAGTATACTATTTGCCTGCAAAACCTATATCCCACCAACTTTCTCAGTGAGAATGTTTTTATTTACTTGTGTATTTAAGTGTATTGATCGTATAATTAAGAGAGGCTTCGAGAATTTAAGTGAACTACTGGCCGTGGCGGTCTCGTAGAGTATAGAGTCGGGTCTAGTGGTTTCCATTGCGCAATGACAGACTGGGTGCTACCAACCAGCTCTGTCACATATATGGTGGCAGCGGTGGGATATTTTAAGTCGCGACGGGTTTTGTCCGACGCCCGTGCTATAAATTTGTGGATGACAACGCGTTCGGGAAAAAGTTACAAGCAACCTAGAATGGAAGAAATGCAAGGTATGTTAAAATTACTTGTCGAAGACCGTAGGAGGAGAGAGGAAGAAGTTGCGGGGGAAAGATTGAGAAGGGAGGCAGAGTTCGCAACGGAAAGAACCAGGATGGAGGCAGAAAGGAAGAGACGAGAACTTGAGACGGGACAACAGATGGAGGAGTTGCGAGGACACTTGGAATCCCTTATGAAGGTGGTGGCGGATTCACGGCGTAAGTCACAAGCGGGAGTTGAGTGTGAAATTGGTGCCGCTAACAGAAAGGGATGATATAGAAGCGTATCTCGAAACCTTTGAGCGCATTATGGCAGCTCACCAGGTTGAGAAGGACTGCTGGCCGCAGTACTTGGCTCCGCAATTAACAGGGAGGGCTCAATTGGCATTTGCTGCTCTACCGGTGGACGACTTGGGTAGCTATGACGCAATTAAGTTGGACATTTTGCAGCGCTACGATATTACAGAGGAGGCGTACAGACGACGCTTTCGGAGCGCTGTAAGAGGAAGCGGAGAGACCAATAGAGAGCTCGCAGTGAGGCTCATGGACCTGTTGGGGAAATGGCTGAAGGAGTGCAATTCGGTGGAGGAGGTACGTGAATCAATAGGGATAGAACAATTTTTCAATACGTTACCAGAGGAGAAGAGGCTTTGGGTAACGGAGCGCAAACCAGAGACGTGCTTGAAGGCAGGGGAGCTCATGGATGAATATGAGCAAGCCAGACGCCAAGGGGTGGACTCGGAGAGAGCTGTACATGGGAACTCTCAACCAGAAAGAAAATGCCATTATTGTGGGAAGGTCGGTCATGAGGAAGAAGTGTGCTATAAGAAAACAAGAGATGAAGGTGGCAGACAGAAGGGCATTGTGTGCTTCAATTGTAAGAAGCCTGGTCACCCTGCAAGACGGTGTCCGAACAATAGGGCATTGTTAGGGCGTGAGTCAAAGGTCAATGGGAACCTGGGATTGTATTGTAAGGGTTTGGTGGAAGGTCGTGCGGTTAACCAAATCTTGTTACACACACTGTTAAAAAAAAGGTGTTACCGCAACACACTTCGGCATATGGAGAAATGGCCCATACATCGGCGGTCATCTTGCATTTTATTTCAAATCGAATTCTAAATGACCACGGAAAATACTAAAAATTAGTCTGAATTTGAATTGTAGTTTTCATTGCGTTGCAATAAAGCAATGTTATACAAAAATCAAGACAAAAAATTAATTACCGTCGCAGTCTCGTTCCTGGGCCTGGAAACGAGACTTGCTTGTAATGGCACTGTTCAATAACTGCCATTTTAATTGCGCTTCGTTAATAAACTCCTATACTGTAACGTCACAGCAGCCCCCACCCATCCGACAAGAGGTGGATGCGCATCAATTAGCACAAACTCGGACGTCGGCCGCGACCATTTTCCAGGGCAGTCTGTTAAACTTAAGCGCTAACCCCTACAGCCTTCGGAACCCCGTAGTTCTCATTCAAGATATGTACCGTTTTATTATTTTTTTATTGTACGCTCTAAGATACTATGATGTCACGTTGAGAACCTCATAGCAGGACCTGTACTTTTATAACATAACCCTTTTTGTGTGGTAGCAATTCATGCATGCAGTGATGTCTATTCAGGGGTCTGGTCCCAGCAAAAAGTTTTTGGGCAAGATTCTTGCCAAGAGCAAGATCTTGGCAGGAGGCCTAGATCTTGCCATACCTTGGGTAAGACTTGGCCACGATCTTTGCCAGCATAATCTTGCCACCATGGGCAAGATCTTGTCCAAGAACTGTTTGCTGGTGTGTGTGTGTGTGTGTGTGTGTGTGTGTGTGTGTATGTGTGTGTGTGTGTAGATGTTGCCTGCTCATAAGGTTTCTTGACCACATCACATCAGTAGTGTCATGTTGTATAAACAGATCCCAAATTGATTTGTCACATCTACATTGCATTTCAATTTTGTAGCCAATGTCCCATGCCATGCTTTACACACACATGTGTGAATCATCATGAAAGTCCCCTGCTGTGCTGAGCCATTTGTGGCATTTGCCCATTGTGACAGAAATCAGTTTATGTGGAGAGAACCGAAATGTTCACACTACCAAACAAATTTAACACACATACATAAAAGTTTGATTCCTGCACATGGTAGTGACCTCCATTTTCTTCTCCAGACCTTACTCCAATATGGGTTGGTAGGCAGGGCTCTGAACACACACACACACACACACACACACACACACACATGGAGGAGGGGCACATTAAGATGGAAATCTGCAATCAGCAGTAGTCTCCTGGGCAAGTGCCTTCATGAGGGCAGCATCTATTTCAAAAATCATGTCATACACATTGTCAAAGACAGAGACATTGACATTCAAAAACAAACCCAGAAGCAGTTTTAGAATTATCAGCTCTCTGTCAAATTTGTGGTTACCTGGACTAAGGTAGTTTACATACTGCTTCATGCTGTGGCCTACAAAACCACGCTTGTGGTATACATGTATAAGATAAAAGGACCAGCATCAATTTCAAACCCACATGTCTTCCAAGCTAAAATGCCCTTCCTATTTTCAGGACTTCCTGCCACACTATTTTCAGGACTTATTGCCACACCATTCTTTATTTTAGAAGAGACCCATCCATCCTATGTTGGACTGGTGTGTTGTATGTACTGGAATGGTGTGTTGTATGTACTGGACTGGTGTGTTGTATGTACTGGACTGGTGTGTTGTATGTACTGGACTGGTGTGTTGTATGTACTGGACTGGTGTGTTGTATGTACTGGACTGGTGTGTTGTATGCACTGGACTGGTGTGTTGTATGTACTGGACTGGCCATACCAGTCCAATACACCAGCCCAGTACACATACCAGTCCAGTTCAACACACCAGTCCAGTACATAACACACTGTATGTGCTGTGTTGTATGTACTCAATTGGTATGTTGTATGAGGGGGAGGATAGGGGGTGGGGCATTGCCCCTGCACCTTTCGTAAAGAGGAAGGGTGGTGGTGGTGAGATACAGTAGACACCAGTGTATCATCCTCAGAATTTGTAAATTTAGATGAGTGCCCCACACCTACACACACACACACACACACACACACACACACACACACACACACACACACACACACACACTGCCTTGGAGAAGCCATGGGTTTATATGAAGCCATGTATGTGAATAGCTCAGCATATAAACTTTCCAGTGGCCCAGTCCTTACAAATCTATTGAGATAGGGTTTCACTGCCACTATCAAGGCTTCCCTCCAGTAAAAAGCTACAGACCCCTAGAAATGGACCATGTACATAACAAAAAAACACAAGCACACACACAGTTTGCTATGACGAAATATGTGAGGTGGTGGCAAGCAGATAGGCCAGCTAATAGCTTATGCCTCTGTACTGCATGTAGGACTCAGGAACTAGTGACACACACCCACCCATAATCAGAGGCTTCTGGATCACAGTGACCACAGTGCCACATTGCAATCCAGTAGGCACATCACACCTACAACATACTCGTCCAGTGCATACACCAGTAAAAACACCAGTCCAGTACATATATCACATCAGTCCAGTACATGAAACACACCAGCCCAGTACATGCAACACACCAGTCCAGTACATACAACACACCAGTCCAGTACATACAACACACCAGTCCAGTACATGCAACACACCAGTCCAGTACATACAACACACCAATCCAGTACATACAACACACCAATCTAGTACATACAACACACCAGTCCAGTACATACAACACACCAGTCCAATACATGCAACACACCAGTCCAGTACATACAACAAACCAGTCCAGTACATGCAACACACCAGTCCAGTACATACAACACACCAGTCCAGTACATACAACACACCAGTCCAGTACATGCAACACACCAGTCCAGTACACATACAACACACCAGTCCAGTACATACAACACACCAGTCCAGTACATACAACACACCAGTCCAGTACATACAACACACCAGTCCAGTACATGCAACACACCAGTCCAGTACATACAACACACCACATGTAATCGTACATTTGTATGCCACAATATTTGGCTTCATCACATCTGCTGCCACACCTCCCTTGATCACACCCACCTGCTGGCTGCACTCCTCTGTGAGGTCTCCCTCCTCTCAATGTACTTGGTGTAGTCCTGTCCTCTGTATATTGTCCTCTTCCATACTATATATAAACAAACAATATTTTTAAATCATTATACAACAGACTATGAGTTTTGCTGCATAGTACGAGGACATGTACTATGGTAAAATCACCATGGCAACTAGACATATGTACGTATACAAATAAAAATTAATAATGCTAATATTGGTGTCTTATATCACTGTATCTGACTGGCCTATAAAGGGTTACTGCAAGTGGTGCCCAGTGCCCAGACCTGGTTCAAATTCTGTGCCTTCTCCACGACACCCCGCTGGTCCCTGTTCTGTTCTGTCTCCATCTCCAAGGTGAGAGTGGCCCCCAGGACTGCTGGCTCGCCTTCCTCTCAGACTGGTATGTGTGGGTCACCTTGCTGAGTCTGTCCTTATCTTCGTCACTGTTCTGGGCCTCCTCTGTTGAAGGAAAGTGGAAGGAGAGATCATGGAAGGAGGGAAGAGGCAAGGAGAGGGAGGGAGGGAGGGAGGGAGGGAGGGAGGGAGGGAGGGAGGGGGGGGAGGGAGGGAGGGAGGGAGGGAGGGAGGGAGGGAGGGAGGGAGGGAGGGAGGGAGGGAGGGAGGGAGGGAGGGAGGGAGGGAGGGAGGGAGGGAGGGAGGGAGGGAGGGAGGGAGGGAGGGAGGGAGGGAGGGAGGGAGGGAGGGAGGGAGGGAGGGAGGGAGGGAGGGAGGGAGGGAGGAGGGAGGGAGGGAGGGAGGGAGGGAGGGAGGGAGGGAGGGAGTGGGTAAATAGGCCAACCCTGCAAAGCTAAACTTGCCTTTGGTGAGCATTGATAGCTGGAGATTGAGCTGTGTACTGTGGAAAACAATGCAGAATGTCATCAAAACAAACCAATTACATGTACATTCATGTACGTATGCACAAGGTAACACAACAACATACAAGAACTGATTCTTAGCATACATGTACATATACATGGCATACGTGCACAGAGAGGGGGAGAGAGGATTCATAGCCACTCACACAACACATGCATACAGTCACACATACACATACAGTACTTGTTTGCTAGCTGTCGGGTATTCCGTAGCGCTGTCTCGCCATATGTCGCCATAGGGTCCACTCCATACTGTACTGTAGCTGTTAGCTGTGAGGTATTCCATATATATGTACGTATATACCGGTATTCAATGGAGGGTCCCACAGGTAGCCTTCCAGGTCTTAAACCTCGTGGGATTGATCTCAGATATCGTCGTCTTTGTACCGTTCGAAATCGTCCGTGGATGAGGAAGTACCGAACCAAAAGCGAAGCGCCACTAGTACCGTAAATAACGGTTAATAAATCGCATGCACGTTAAGTTGTTGTGTCATTATAGTGGTGGGTGGGGTCGTAGTTATAGACGTCAACACATATTTTAAAAACAGTTCGGTCTGGGCACGGCTAACTGACGAAAGGGTAGCACGTGATATTATGCGTTTTGTATGTGGGGTGTGTCTCACTAACCATTCAAGGGAAGCGCGATTTGAAAGCACTAAGCTCTGAAAAAATAATGATAAATAAGTGCATTGATTACTCTCATATAATCCGGTTGCACCTAAGGAAAATATAATTTGGTTGGGAAACTATTGATGACTGAATAAGTAAATGAGATAAAATGAATGGACATTGGAAACCTTGCATAATTAATGTGGAAGTGCGGATATAGGTACCTACGGTGCGTGAAAGTACTCAAAATATGCCAAATAGTCCCCACATTGCAAATCCGAGAGCACCTAGTCAATATAATTTTTTTTTCTGCAGTTCGATGCAGTTTTCTGAATGCGTCCATAATATTCTATGGACATAGAATTACGCAATGACCGAATACCGCGTAATCCTTTTGACCGCCAATTTCTCGATATGGGGTGTTCGTATGGGTATTTTAAAATGACACCCCCTGGGGTGTAGTGGTAACCGCTTAGGAGTGTTACAGCTAACACCCCTGAAGTGTAGCCAGTACACTCTATTGGGTGTTGACAGAGGTAACAATATCTCGTATATTTACCGTAAATTGATGATCCCAACATAAATTGATATTAATAAACTATACAACAGGTCCAATTGATTTTAATAAAATGATGATAAATAAATACAACATGAAGAACACATATATATACGAAACTTAGAAGTCTTTGCACGCCATGACGCTCGAGCAGGTTATTTCTCTGGTTCAGACACTAAACAAAATAAGAGAACACATAAAGGTCAGGTTACAGTACAAGACATGTCTGACCTTAAATCTTGGCCTTCGCGAAGGAGTATACTGTAACAACGCCGTCGACCGCACTGACAGTGAAATACATTGTTCTGGCTTACCTCGATAGCTTGGTAGGGCATGTCCTTTTAGTCTTGCGAACTTTGTAAAATAAAATAGGGCGTATTTGAACGCGTGAAAGGGAACTGACGTGTATGGCTTACCCCGATAGCTTGGTAAGGCATGTCCTGTTAGTCTTGCGGACTTTGTAAAATAAAATAGGGCGTATTTGAACGCGTGAAAAGGAACTTACATGTACCTCGATTCCTCACGCGTATAGTGAGGTAGCGTGCGCTGTAGTAGCTGGGTAGCAAGGTAGTAGAATTTTCCTTAGCGTATATAGCCGAGAAGTGGATTTGTACAGGCATTCCGAACTGCTGTACTAGAATCCCTACCAAGAACAACTCGATGCACTCTCTTCAAGGCACCCAACTGTTGTTAATTGAACGACCCATCGCTAAATGTTTGAAGAAAACAACTGGGCTTAAACCAAGCAAAAAATCACCATGCCTATTACCTTTCACGAACACTTTATATTAAAGGTCACGGAGAACGTGCTATTTAGGGTCACGCATGCGCAATGAAAAATACCCTGGGGTCGAGGCAGCGAAAAGGGACCTAGCGCGTATTTTTTCAAGTTTTCAAATATTTCATATTCAGAGAGACACCTATGTCCTCTACAACTTCTTTCATACACACTGGAAATTAGCCTGTCCATCATGGGGTTACAGGGTCCCGAATTTTTAATTACGCGTACATTTTTATTACACATGTGGACTTTGATGCTCCTTCCTGGAAATTTTTATAATATGCGCTAGGTCCCTTTTTGCTGCCTCGACCCCATTTACTCACTAGAAGTTCAATGTTTTTATCAACATGAACACAAAACATGGATACATATTAATACTGATAAAAAGTTGATCCAATTATGACATCATGCTGGTGCCAAGCTTAAGCATGCATGATATGCCAAATGTGGCACCATTTCAGATATTCATACAATATGGCACATGTGGAATCAAAATGCTACCCTGCTATTGACTGACCCATCACATGATCTTCATGGCAACCAGTCTGGTCCAAGTCACATGATCCCCTCTATGGCAACCTTTGGTAATGGTCCCCATAGCCATTTCCTCCTCACTCGCTAAAACCTTGTCTGCATCAGGAGTCTTCTCAGTTGTCTCTTCCTTTACAAACATGTCTTCCTTACCCTCAGTTCATCCTACATGTATACCTCAGACTACTTGCCTCTCACTATAGTTACTTATTTGCCTCTCCCTACTTGTCAACACGCTATGTAGTGCTACACATCGATAATAATTATATTCTCTTCCATAAAAATAAACAATAGATGGAGCAACAGAAAACTAAGGGCAACCCAGATGCGCTTTTATAAGAGTTACAAGGAAGAGCAGATAAAGAAGTGGCTAGCAACTACGCACTAACGACCAACATATGCAATCAATCTGTGTACATACTTTCACATTACCACGACTCAAAAAGCTTTTGGCAGTGTGGTATAACCTCAAAGTTTGATACACATGTATTTGTTCAACAGTTACAATAGTAACATGAATCAAAATGACAAAAAGGAATAAGCACTTAGTCAGAGTACAGAAAAAAATGATTAGTTACTATAGTCAATCCAGGCATACAGCAAAAATGATCAGTTACAATAGTCGATCCAGTGTTGACTTGACACAAACAGCTAGGGTAGGTATTTTCTGACTATCCTGGATGTCTAGAATATAGAATTGTCCAAAAATTTAAGGAATGCTAGACTGGATTTTGGATACTCTATATTAAAGGCAAAGTATGCTCCATACAGAGACTTGATAGCCTCCCAGGAAGTTGGCTTCTCTACCAGGATCTCTTGTTCGGTAACAACAAAGATTTGTGGGGCAGTAGAGTCACGATTCACTATAAGTATGTAGGGCCAGTTTTATCCCACAGTTTGTACAGCCTGTTCCAATTGGGTACAAATCTGTCAGGAAAATGTTTTTCAACACCTACAGATGTTTGCTCACTCCCCTCCTCCTCCACCTCTAAGCCCCTTAGTATTTAGAAAACTCACAGACATTCAGAGCACAACGTTGATACTTTTGCTCGCATATTTCTTGGGCATAAGTAAGGCATTGAGTAGCTCCAAAGATTGCAGTTCGCTCAGTGTATTTGCTGTCCAAACACACACACACACACACACACACACACACACACACACACACATGAACACACACATGCGCGCACGCACACACAAATTTGAACATGTGTAAACAAACAGAAACAGTCACTACTTGTAAATCACAAGTGTTTATGTGCATGCATTGTTACTTATACTGAAAAGTTTAGCTGGCATTTAGAAAAATTCTAAATCATTTTATCAAAATCCTATATAATTTTAAAGATGGTGTTTATTATATGCCAATATACCCGAGCTATCTAACTTTAATAAAATGAAATGTGTCAAAGCCATAATATCTTTTCGTATCTGTACATAACTACACCTACCCCTTTTCACAGTCATTATTCACAGCAAAGATTATCTGTATAAACATGTAAAAATAGCCTCTTTACAATTACCTTCCTCATTTGTGCAATTCTGTATCTCACTGAGCTGAGCTTTAAGTATAGCAGAAATATTCTCCCGACTTTCAGCTTCCTTCTTTGCCAGTCTGTACAATTTAGGAATCATCATTTTCCATCTCTCACTAGCCACTTCCTCATTGTCAGTGCCAACTATAGCCACCAGTTCCCTCCAAAGCTGAAGGGTACAAAACACTAAATGAAGCTAAAGACTGTCCATCATTAATATTTAATGCATGTTCAGAACTCGTTTTGAATGACAAATACATGTATGTGCATGAACATAAAATATTTGTAAATTCATTACTACTATCACCCGGTCCGCATCTTCCTAATCAGATTGTGGAGGGAGGATCCTCTCCCACCTTTGATTACCATACCCCCCCTCCCCATTTTCTTACACCTCCCCAATCCAATTCTCCTACACTGTACCTCCCTAATCAAAACTATCATCCTCCTCACCCTCCTTCCCCCCAGCCTCCTCCCCCTTACACTTCCTGTATCATCCTCACAAGCATCTCCATCATCCTTATAGTACATGCTCTCTTGTCCTCCCCCTGCTTACACAACAAAACTAGGTAACCCCAATTGAGTTAATGAGACGTGTTTTTCATGAGTGAAAAAAAAAAAAACGATGTCATCGTTATATAAACACACATATATTTTTAATTGCAGGGCTAAATGGGTCACCTTTGCTGGTCAGAAGTATCAAACTATGTGTATTGTTATTCTAATAATAATAATAATAATAATAATAATATTTCTCAATGCATTGTACAGATAATGCACTGAAGAGGCAAGTAATGGCATGTGTAAATGCACTTATATACTTCCTATTTAAATGGATACAGTTTACAAAAGGGAGATAGATCTACAGTTTTGAGGCGACACATGAAGGTGATGATATTCTTTGCAGATACAACATGTTGTGGTAAAGAATTCCAAATAGGAACAACCCGAGATGAAAAAAAGTATAGCCGAAAATCATGACGAGGTATGGTGACCGACTGGAGCCTGTATGAATTCCCACGAGTGGAATGAACGTTTGAAATGACTGTAAACATCTCAGCTGCATCAATATCCAAAAGCTTATTCACAATTTTGTAACACATTGTAAGGTCAAAATAGACACGACGATATTCTAATGATGACAAATTAAGATTTGCTAACCTGGATGCATAATCCATGCGAGGAAGCCTTGCACGTTTATAAATTTCTCGTGTGAAGTAACGCTGTACTCCTTCTATATGTTCAATATCTTTAAACAGCCAAGGATTCCAGACTGGAGTGTTGAATTCTAAAAGTGGCCTAACGTGGATGAAGACTACCCTATGCTTGGGCAAGTTAAGGAACTGTACATGATTGATACCACAAAACCTATGGCAATTGTGACTGTAATGTCAACGCTTGCATTCAACAAGCACTACCATGGCTATACATTGAGTTATTCAACCTCTACCAGGGTAATATCTCTCAAAACATTGTTCCACTCCATGCTAGAAGATGTCCAAATGGCGACAGATTGGTGGTAATGAAGCACCATATATCTGGAACAGTTCAAAGTTAAAGCGTACATATACTATCCTGTATGAACTGTATTGACTGTAACAGGTGATAGACATGATTTTATTGTGTTGGTACCAGATGATTACTATGCTCCTCCTTGAGCTACATGTGATAACATATGAAAAAACTTGTGTCCAACAATATATATATGTTCCCATGTAATTTTACTATTAGGGTGTGGTCTAACTAGAATCCAGATGGAGTTTTAACACTGTGGTGCGCATACATGAACCACTGCACGCAAGCCTTCTTAAACACAGCTTTGCTGTATACCGTTATTGCACGTTGTAAAAGCGACGCTAACGTGTACAAACGCACTAACCTACAAACCCACAACGACGAAAGCCCGCCAAGGCCAGCGTTTAGTACTGTAAGTCTTGTGCGTGCGTACATACCTTAAAGATAACGTTCGTCTTTAAAGTTCAATCCAACTACGAAGTCTGTCACAGCTGCCATAGCATCTTGCCAACCACGCCCTCAATCCGTCAAACAAACAAAGCTGGGAACGCGTTCACTGGGGTGTAATGCGGTAAATCAGTGTTATGACAACACACCTTTTAAATGTCTTAACACTCCATTATTGGTGGGGTACGGTGCTAACACTCTCGCGTAGTCTGCCAACACCCATAGGTGTAAGCTGAACACCCTAGTGTGTTATCATAGCACCCCATGGGCTGTAACACCCCTCAGACCTAACACCCCTCGGGCCTTTTTTTTTAACAGTGCACGGGGTGTTCCCGTACCATGGTGAGGAGACAGCTGGTCCCTCATACTAAGATTTTGGAGGGGAAGATGGTGTCTGTAAAATGTGCTCATGGGGATACAGTGCTCTATCCCTTAGCAGTGGTGGACATGGAGGTGGAGGGAAGTCCTGTACATGTAGAGGCAGCTGTGGTGGACACCTTGCCAGTCGGAGTTCTACTGGGGACAGACGTGTCGGAGTTGCCTCGGTTGCTTGGCAAACGGGCGAGCTATGGGTTTTTCTCGCAAGAGGATGTCATGGTGGTAATGACTAGGGCAAGGAAGAAACAAGAACTGCAGCAGGAGATCTTGTTAAAGGAGAAGGAGGCTCTGTCAGGAGTGGTCCCAAAACCTTTCAACCCTGAAGGAGTGGATATTCCAAGAACCTTATCACAGGAGCAGAAACGGCATATTTGTAAGGATTTGGGAACTAAGACACAAGGGGAGGGGTTGGAATACTGCAATGTGGATGCTACAAAAATGAAAGAATTGCAGGAACAAGATGTCTCTCTGTCTGAGGCAAGGGAGGCAGCCAGGAAGACACATGGCACAAAAGGAGAGTGGTTCTATAGGGAGGGATTGCTGTACAGAAGATGGACCCCAAGAGGAAGAGGGGAGGAGTCCGAGGTTGAACAGCTTGTTCTGCCTAAGGCTTGTCGGCATGTTGCATTGTTAATGTCACACGATATTCCTATTGCAGGCCATTTAGGACGGGACAAAACCGGGCAAAGGTTGCTGAGAAGATTCTTTTGGCCAACGGTGTTTAGAGATGTGGAAGAATATTGCAGGACGTGTGGAGTCTGCCAGAAAGCTACCCAAAGAGGGGTTCAGAAGGCTCCTTTGGTACCACTACCGATCGTGTCTGAACCTTTCAGTCGAATTGCTATGGATATAGTGGGACCACTACTAAGAAGCCGGTCGGGTAACAAATATCTGCTAGTGATATGTGATTATGCAACTAGGTATCCGGAGGCGGTCCCTCTAAAAAGCATTGATGCCGAAAGCGTAGCTGAAGAATTGATCAAGGTCTTCGCACGGGTGGGCGTTCCACGTGAAATACTATCCGACCAGGGATCAAATTTCACATCACAGTTGCTTGCGGAGCTGTACCGGTTACTACAGGTTCAACCTATCCACACTAGCCCATATCATCCGGAGATTGACGGATTAGTTAAACGATTTAATCAAACGTTAAAGTCGATGCTGCGGAAGGCCGTAACCGACACAGGGAAGGACTGGGATAAAATGATACCTTACCTCTTATTTGCCTACAGGGAGGTGCCACAAGCGTCAACGGAGCTTTCCCCCTTCGAGTTGCTCTACGGACGGGATGTGCGAGGCCCTTTAGACGTTTTAAGAGACACTTGGGAATCAGGTACAGTCAGCGATGAGAATGTCATCAGTTACGTTCTGTCAACGAGGGAAAAGCTCAGCCAGATGGCGGAAGTAGTGAAAGAGAACTTAACCAAGGCCCAGCTGCATCAGAAAACCTGGTACGACAAAAGGGCGCGGCTTCGAGAGTTTAAGACGGGAGATTTAGTCTTGGTTCTACTTCCAACAACTTCCAACAAACTACTTGCTCAATGGCAGGGGCCTTATCAAGTCATCCAGAGGATGGGTAAGGTTACATACCTGATTGACATGCAGGATACAAAAAAAAGGAAAAGAATCTCTCATGTGAATATGCTGAAGGATTACCACGTACGTGAGGGTGCTGGAGATCAAGGAAGCTATTTCTCTGAGGAGGATCAGGAGGAAGAACTAGAAATTCCTTCATGGCGGGGAGGTGAGTCAGAAAAGATAGTCAGGATGAGGGAGGAGCTGGATAGCAAACAGAGGGCGGAGTTGACGGAATTATTGCTTGGAAAATTTGCTAGGGTCATGAGTGACAAACCAGGAAGAACTAGTCTGTATGAGCATAAAATTAAAACCGATAATGCTAAACCGGTTAGGTCACTTCCTTATAGGTTGCCACATGCCTATAGAGAACAGGTTAGAAAGGAGTTGATTGATATGGAAAAGGGGGGCATAATAGAGCCAACATGTAGCGATTGGGCTTCTCCGATAGTGGTCGATATAAAGAGGAATGGGGAATTGCCCCTGTGTGTAGACTTTCGGAAGTTGAATGCAGTCACTAGGGTGGATACTTACTTAATGCCTAGAATTGATGACTTAATTGATGGGCTAGGAAAGGCAAGCTTGATTACCACACTAGACCTAACGACAGGTTCCGGTAGCCGAAAAGGACAGGAAAAAAACAGCAATCGCAACTCCTTTTGGTGCATTCCAATTTAGAGTAATGCCATTTGGGCTAAGTGGAGCTCCAGCCTCGTTTCAACGATTAATGGACAAATTATTGCAAGGGTGTGAACAGTTTGCGGCAGCCTATATCGATGATTTTGTTATTTTTAGCTGTGGGTGGAAGGAGCACCTTGTTCACTTGCAGACAGTTCTTACCAGGTTACACAGCGCTGGACTCACGGTGAAGCTAAAGAAGAGCAAGTTTGCCTACAAGAGCTGTGAGTATTTGGGGCATATATTGTAGGGAATGGGGTGATCAAGCCGGTGTTGGACAAAGTGGAGGCGGTTCAGACATTCCCAAGGCCAGAAACCAAAACGGCAGTAAGAACATTTCTGGGCCTAACAGGTTACTACAGACGATTTATGCCTAATTTTGCGTCTGTAGCAGCCCCGCTCACAGATCTGACAAAGAAGTCAGCGCCGAATTCAGTGATCTGGAACGACGAATGTGAAGATGCTTTTAAAGCCCTGAAGGACATGTTATGTTCTGATCCCGTGTTGAACAGCCCCGATTTCAAGAAAAGATTTATAGTGCAAACGGATGCATCAGATCGAGGTGTGGGGGCAGTATTAACTCAAGTGGGAGGAGATGGACACAACCATCCGGTGGGGTATTATAGCCGAAAGCTATTACCTAGGGAGCAGCGTTACTCCACCATTGAGAAAGAATGTTTAGCGATCAAGCTAGCGTTCGAGGCATTCAAAGTTTATCTACTTGGAAGAAAGTTTGTAGTACAGACAGATCATAGAGCGCTGGAGTGGATGGAAAGACTCAAAGAGAACAATGCAAGGCTGTGCCGATGGAGTCTAGCTCTCCAGCCCTATTCGTTTGTGATGGAACATCGTCCAGGAGCTCAGAACGGGAACGCAGATGCCCTCTCTAGGAATTCAGCAATGGCATTGCTGCAGGAGAAGGGGGAGGAAGTGTGAGAGCCCAGACCTATGGGCATGCGCATTACAGAACTGAATATGTATATAAGTGTATTGATCGTATAATTATAAGAGACTTCGAGAATTTAAGTGAACTACTGGCCGTGGCGGTCTCGTAGAGTATAGAGTCGGGTCTAGTGGTTTCCATTGCGCAGTGACAGACTGGGTGCTACCAACCAGCTCTGTCACAAAGCGCTACAAAGCCGATCCTGAGAGTAAGAAGGATAGCATAAAGGCCCAATACTGGCTTGATCCGGAAAGTAAGAAGGATAGCGCGAAGGCCCAATACTGCCTTGATCCGGAAAGTAAGGATAGCGTGAAGGCCTACTATGATCAAAATCGAGAACTGATTTTAGCCTCCAAACAAGATCAGTATCAGGCAATTCCAAAGGCCAAGAGAGATATCTCAAGGATAAACAGCTGCAGGAAAAGAAATACTATGAGGTAGGAGTGTTTGCAATGTTTGGGTGCAATATGTCCTACACGCAAGGGACCGATGTATTGTATCGTGTGCGTGTGTTCGGGAAAACGATTAACGCCAGATCAATTTGCATTGGAGTATATGCTTGCCAGCTTTGAGGATATTTTTATACCACATTCACACTACATGTCTGTGAATGTTGACTATTACATTTTTATAAAACCACATGCCTGTCAATGGATACCATATATGGTGGCCCAGCATGTGTCTTTAAACCTTGCCATACAGGATGTAGCATCTATGGCTGCTAAAATAGGTCCTCTGTGTAAACGTTGACACAAATATTATCTTACAGCTGTACAGTCTATAAAACCACATGCCTGCCTTCTTCCTGTATCAATACAATATTTGGTGGCCCAGTATGTGTCATAGCTTCTATGGCTGCTAAAACATGCAGGACCATGATGATCTCTAATTTTCAGCTGGAACCTATTACATGCACCTCTCTTAAGAGCTATCTATCTGCCTTGCTTTGCAGGACTAACTAACTTCCTGCATGATTCCATGTGTGGTGTCCCAGCATGTGGTCTTAAACTTTGACACATGGAGCAATCCTTCCCTGGGTTCTCCAGTACATCATCTGGAACCAATTACAGCTCTTTTAAGAGCTATCATTCTGACAAAGAGATTTATGCTTTGCAGGATTATCAAATGGCAAATGGGTTGCAGCTGTGACCTTGACTACATGTAAATTAATGGATCTTTCTCTATAGGCCCTCACCCCGAAAAGAGGAATATGAGTTCACACAATCATATGTTGTACTTAACTCACAATCCAATACTTATATCAGTTGCTGTACGTTCTCTATACAAAACTGCTCTTAAAAATAGGCCTGAGCTGCCTCCTTCTCATGTATGTGTTCATATGTCAAGGAGTCTACAGCTGCATGGCATGTGAACATGTTTCTCTGTGTCAACATTTATCTTGCAACTTTGCATTACAAGCCTGCCCCTTCCTCCATATATGGTGGCCCAGTGTGTGGTCTAAAACCTAGCTTCTATGGCTGCTAAAACATGCACATGGATCACCAATCATCCTTCATGATGTTCTCCTGTTTTCAGCTGGAACCAGTTACCGATTACATGCAGCTCTTTTATAACAGTTTCAATTTGGATAAGCAATTTATGCGTTGCAGGACTAACTAACCTCCTGCATGATTCCATGTATGGTGTCCCAGCATGTGGACTTAAAATCTCTATGGCAGCAAACGTGAACATTCCTGTGTTCTCAAGTACATCATTGTAATTTATATATTTTTTAAAAATATTTTTACCCATGCATAAGTTAAAGTGGCAGCAACCCTAGGCCTCTCTCTACACGTGATTGTGTGCAGTTTCACATATATCAGCAAATACTAGCCATTTGAAAAGCAGGCCGTCTTAATTCAACCCCACCCCCACCACCGCATAAATAGTTGGTTTGTTCAACACATTTATTATGGGAAGCCTTTCCAATAATTTAATCCTTCCCTCGTATTAGATCAGTTGTGGTTTATATAAAGCAACTTTTCTCACTCACTCTTTACTTTATGATATGGAAGAGGTATGCATGTGCACATAGGATTTGCATGCATGGCATTCATCTATACAATATATATTATTACCCTTGTAGGTCACGGCAGAAGTAGCTGAGAATCTGTTGCTGTTGACTCGGGTGAGGAGGGCCCTCCCTACTTTCCGATACCGGTCCTGGTCCCTACTCCGGTCCTGCTTGCCCCAGCTCTGGCCCCAGCTCCACCACTCTCCCCAGCTCCACCTGCGCCACTGCTGGCCCCTGCTCCGCTGGCCCACGCTCTGCTTGCCCCAGCTCCACCGCTGGCCCCTGCTCCGCTGCTCCCATCTGCACCACCACTGGCCCCAGCCCCATGGGGAATATGGCCCCATCCGTACTGGGGGCCTCCCGAAGCTCGGCCGTATAGAAGGCGGCGAGGAAGGGGGAGGGGTGGACTTCACCTTGTGTCGTATATTTATTATAATTACAACTAATATTTTTTGAATGCTATATAGCAGAGCTACCGTTTGCGTCGTATCGATCTTCCGACCAAGTTAAGACAGTTTAGTTAAGAGCATGCATGTGATTGCGTCGGGATGAATTACTTCCTCACCATGCGAAGTAATCTTGTATGACACGGCACAATTTTCAATACATGTATCTCTGGCATAAAAATGTGTGAAACAAGATATAAAAATTTAATTAAAATAAAATTGGTGATGTAGGATTTATAGTCAGCAATTGAGTAAAAAGTAAGGAAACAAGGAATTACGGATGTTAGGTATTCATTTTATTATAAATATTACAGACCTACATAATTTAGCAAATCTACCTCCTTGAAATTCTGTGCTAAATGTAGGTATGTAATATTTATAATAAAATGAATACCTAATATCCGTAATTCCTTGTTTCCTTACTTTTTACTCAATTGCTGTCTATAAATCCTACATCACCATTTTATTTTAATTAAATTTTTATATCTTGTGGATATATATATATATATCTATGGGTCAGTTCACGAGAAAATGAGCCTTCGCTATAATATTTTAAAGTTATAAAATTGACTCGCGTTTGAATCGCGATAACTTCAGAACGGTAAATGCTACTGACTTCCTATTTTCAACACTTCATACAACATCATTTCCCTCTGGTAAAATCGATTATGGGCTCTTGCATTAGCTTCGTGCCAGTGTTACCGCGTCCGATACCCCTTGGGGTTCAAATCCGCCATATCTTTCTGCAGGAAAATTCAATTCACTCCTAGTTTGGTTTGTACGTAGAGGGATCCTGTACCTATTGATTTGTTCTGTTCGTTAATTTTCCCTTTATCCGTTACGGGGATACAACTGTGCAAAGTAATTGCATATTTCCCGGTCGTTTCGCGCCATTTATCTATTACGACTGGCATCGAGAACATGAATATGCAATTACTTTCTGTTAAATAACTATGCCTCCGCCCATCTATACACTATACGCGGCGTTTTTGCTTCTTGCAAACGTCTGGTTCTGTTCCCCTTCTTGGCTTCTTCAACATAGCGAGCAGAAGCAATACGTGGGTTCAGCTGCCATCAGCCTGCGCAACACGGTACGTACTCTGTAGCGCATGCATGACGTAGAAATCGAGCGTGTTGGCTCGGTCAAACTACTTCATTTATGCTTGCACAACGCTGCAGAGCATGAAAGTGCACGGTGTCTAGGGCTAGCTTAATCTGAAACGCGCCCTTCCTTTTTGACTTCTGCACACGCACAGATATATAGGCCTATATAAAACATGCACCCCCTTGTAGCTACATGTATTTACCAACATGTAGTACTCTCATTGGCCTACTAAAACCTCTTTCTTTTTTAATTTATCTTCATTGGTGAACCAATTATATTTGGTTCTACAAAATAATATCCATACAAAATAAGATCCATAAGTCACACACATGCACACACTCACATTCATACACAACCTCAGATCAGAGCAATTGGTGTCATTAAATTCTGTC